>JAJOOE010006887.1:0-70940 GCA_036250405.1 Solanum raphanifolium | reverse complement strand
TTCAAACCCTCTGCATGCTTTCTTGGTTGAGTTCATCACACGGGGCTTGCCTAGTGCAGTTTACCTCTTCAGTGTGGTTATTGGGCTATTACATTGAAGCGAGGTTTACCCTGTGTGCTCCCTAAGGGTAGCGGTTACGGGTTTCCTTGTCAACAACTAAAAAAATAGATTTAAAGTTAAAGGAGGGCTAGTTTGGTTAACCCAATAGTCTATATATTCTTTTTTAGCAGCATCCTTTGAAAATGGATGCAATCAGTCAGACTGGAGGATGGATGCATGTCCTCCTTTTTATCATTAAACCCCTACCCAACAAAAAAAACACATGTCTCTCCCCCAGTAATTTATTTTGGCCTATCCTCTGTCTCCTATAGGAATGAAAAGGATGTGGACTTTGATGTGGATCGCTTTATGAAAGACATGGAATCGTTTGTGAGGCGTCAGGGCAATGAAGACACTGGCAGTGATGTTGATATAGAAGAAGGATCATCATCGGATATGGAGTTCGGTGAGTGAGAATTTTTTTTTTAATTTCTTAGAGTCAATCTTTTTGGTAGCACTGGTAAAATATTATGTATTAACTTTACATGCAGATTAGAATTTGTCGCTTATTTGTGCTATCGGTGGGATGTGAGGCTTGTTTCCCATAGGTTGGGCTTGGTTGGGATAAGGTAGTGGGTACCATGTCATTTTCCTCTTTTGGTGAGTAGGTAAAGTGATAGTAAGAAGGATCAGTTAACCCTCCAAGGCAGCTTTTACCCGTTCAATTTTAATCTGTCCAGTATTGATAAGTCACTTTTATATAGGGAAGTCGACCAGATAGTGTCTCTCTCCCCTTCCTAGAGGAAATAACATAGTACTGGTGAATGGTGGAGTTCATCTTTTGAACTTCCCCTTCACCTACTTTACAGTCCCAATTCCTGCTAGAAATACTATAGTATTTTAAAAAAAAAAATGCTGACTAAGAATAAAAACTGACATCTATTGCACTTGTAGATGAATCTGAAGATGAGAGTGATATTGCCAAGCCATATGATGATACTGATGAGAGAGGTGCCGCTTTCATGCATTCGTATTCGGACACTCTGAATGAAGAACTGAAAGGCACCACTCTAAGTAATACCTTTGTCCGTGCAAATGGAGAGTCCATAAAGAAAGATAAGGTTAGTCTACTCTACACTCATGGTTTCTGATCTTTCGTGGAGATGAGGTTTCAGCTGGTAACAATATTCCTGCTATACTAAATTTACAGTTGATTCATTTACCCCAAATCGTTTATCGTTGGTAGATAATGGGTTCTTGTAAAGTCATGTGGCTTGTTGCTCGGATATACCCTGCTATGTCAGAAAACATGGAAATTTTTATGGTTCATTGCATTTCTATTCGCGTCTATGTTGCTAAGTTCACTCATTGAACACATATATGTATCAGGGAACATCTACTGCTGCAGAAAGCATGGAAGAGGATTTCACTCCGGTAGATGTGGATTTCAATCTCGTAAAGAATTTCCTCGATTCGTTTTCTTCTCAAGATGGACTTCCAGGACCTGCTTCTAACTTGCTTGGACTTATGGGTCTACAGCTACCACCAGATGCTAGCAAAGGGAAATAACCATATTTTTGTCAAGCAGTTGGGACAAAAATATACACTAGTCTTTGGTGATATTTCATGTATAAATTGAGACAAAAATAGATTTTTTATTGTAAGAGTAGAGAGATCCTACTTGTTTCCTCTTTCTCTTTTCATTGCCTTTTTTCTAACGGCAATCTTTACAATACTACGTGGTACGTATGTTTAACTTCAATGGAGAAAAAAGGTGGAAAGAAAAGAGTAAAGACATAAAGACACAATCAAAGTTGTTCCGTATTTGCATAAAGACACCTTAACTTTCAAAGTGTCCTATTGCCCCACAGAACTATTTAATATCTTTGTAAATGGGCTATTTTGACTCATTCCCTCGTCTATGTAGTCGCGCGTGTTGCTCACTCCCTATGATAAAATTCAATTCGACCCGACCCTGTTCTTTGAATAAAATTCAAAAGTGGTTGAAAGTTGAATTTACCTAATAAAGGCATGGGGAGCTCATCCAGTCAAACTTCAAGTCGCACAAATTCAAGAAGAGAAACAAGTCGCACAAATTCAAGAAGAGAAACAGAATGCAATGTGTTGTTTTTCAGATTCCATACACCAACTACTAGTCAGTAGGGGCAACTGTACTGAATTGAAATCTCTTGTTTTATTGGGGTTTAGTGTTGTTGGAGTGAAGAAGATAACAGAGAAAGGCAAAGGCGGTTGCAAGGGAGAAGCGGGAGAGAGAGAGGTGTTTGAAATCACTTGATCTTGCTATGGAAAAAATCATGAAATCGAAAAATTAGGGCTACCAATGGCTATTTTGGGTTTAAAATTGGGGAAGATGATATAAATTGATTAAATAATTTATAATAAAGAAAGAAAATGGCACGTGGCACTTTTAAACTGGTCCATGGCAGTGAAAACACTTAATGACGCGCCACATGTGCGTGGTAACAACCCAGACGAGGGAATGGGTCAAAATGACACATTTACAATGATATTAAATAATTCTGTGGGGTGATAAGACACTTTGAAAATTAAGGTGTCTTTATGCAAATACGGGACAACTTTGATTGTGTCTTTATGTCTTTTCTTGGAAAGAAAATGAATTTAACTCCATTTTTGTTGTTTTTTCTCTAGCCTAATGCTTTTATTTATCAACAATTTTTCCAATCCAAACGAGTAAGCTCTTAAATTTCTTCGGATATTACTCTTATAATTATTCTTTTTGAAAGTGTTCACATTTGTTTATAAAATTCTTAAAAAGTTTTATAAATGAGAATTAATAAAATTATTTACTTATTTATGATTTCTTAATATGTGTGGAAAAAAAGATCAATTACTATGGGACAAATGAAGTAAATTCATCAAATCCTACACGTTGAAGCAACGAGAACGAGTGCTTGATGACAATTAGACACAATAATTCATCTTCATTATGTATCATGGATATCAAATGCTGATGTGATACATTAATTTTAATAAAAATATTTTAAACCGAATGATTATTTCATAAAAAAATACATACTCGCGTTTATTAATATTTAAAATAAATACAAAATTTGAGATTTACCTACTACAAAGAAAATTTGAGTATTTGTTTGTAGTGGAGTAGCTTTTTGTTGTGACTTTGACTGAGAACATCCACCAATCAAATATAAGGAAGAGCAGAGAGAAAGAAGGAGAAGACAAATAAAAAAATCAGTGATGGGAACGGTGGCGCAAGAGGCGGCGATTGACTTACTGAAGAGTGAGATTCCGGTGGAGGAAGATGAATCGCTGCTTCTCTCCGGCGATGTTAACACCGGTCTCGTACTCGTCGACATTGTTAATGGCTTCTGCACAGTAGGAGCTGGCAATTTGGTAAATTTATCATCACAATCATTTAATCTAAGTTTTAAGCTTCTATATTGATGCATATACTTTTTTGGATTTATAGGAAATAGACGGCACAAAAAACAAAAAACGAATTTAGACGAATCTGTATATTACATCCGTCGTGTTCTGTTTGGATCAATCTATTTGTGAAGGAAATACTTCAAAATTCATACTTTTTTATATATAATTATGATTTTCCGGTCCCAAAGTTAAAACATTCAAAATTCATACTTTTCCTTCTCAACCAAAAAAAGAAGAAGGAAATACTTTGGAATTCATAGTTTAAGCATTTGGATATAAAAATTGTGAAATTTGGAAAAAAGTACTAGTAGTATTTTTTTTTCAAGTGGAAAATGGTATTTGGAAACTGGAGTTGTGTTTATACATGCATACAAATTGGGAAGTGTGAGTTTAATTGTGTTCATGTGTAAGAAGCTAAATATGAAGTGTAAATGCAAGAAATGGAAATTTAAATCGGATGTTCGAAGAGTTATACCTTAAGGCCTTTGTAGCCATTCTTCAGTTATTTGTTCATGGAAGTTTTAAATTTAAATGTATGTAAGCCAAACTCATGTGAAGTTAGGAACTTGTGGTTAGAGATGAAGCTATTATTAGATTTCTGGATTACTTGAGCTGGTAATTAAGTTGGTCTACTGCCGTTTTATGTAAAAATTATTTCTAGTTCAATATAGTGATGCTTCGAAAATCATCTTTGTTTTTCCTTAATTCAATGTACTTTCCTGGGATTCGGGATCCACAGGGAAGATAATCTTGTGTGATAATCGAACCTTGCACTCCACTAGGGAGCTTCGTTCAATCTATGTGATCTTCTTTGAGTTGTTTCGTTCTCTCTCTCTCTTCTATTCGTATGTTGTTCCAATGTTTGTTTTTTTTACTATTTTGGTGACTATAGTGGATAACTCGTTATTTTCGCTAAGCAGTTCATGTGATCCTTTTTCCTCATATTGTTCATTTTTAATTAGATTGTGATTTTGTGCCATTTGCTTTGCTATAGGCTCCGGTGGCACCTGATAGACAAATTTCAGCAATGGTTGATGAGTCAGTTAAACTTGCAAAAGTGTTCTGTGAGAAGAAATGGCCTATTTATGCTCTTCGTGATTCTCATCATCCTGATGTGCCTGAGCCACCTCATCCTCCTCATTGTATCACTGGAACAGATGAATCTGAGTTGGTTCCTGGTTAGTATTTCCTTCGTGTTTTGTCCTTTCAGGTTAAAAGTGAGTTTTGTCAATGTGGTCTTTTATCATCATTTGCAGCTCTGCAGTGGTTGGAAAATGAACCAAATGTGACAGTGCGATGCAAGGATTGTATTGATGGGTTCCTTGGATCGATTGAGAAAGATGGATCTAATGTCTTTGTAAATTGGGTGAAAGCTAATGAGATTAAAACTGTAAGTATCGCCATATCTCATGATTTGATCAAAAATTTGTTTCCATTCCATTCTATCTGATGTTGTGAGTATCAATATGTTGGTTTAGATATTGGTTGTAGGGATATGCACGGACGTATGCGTGCTTGATTTTGTGTGTTCTGTCTTATCTGCACGGAACCGTGGATTTCTCTCCCCCCTGAAAGATGTGATTGTATATTCCCCTGGCTGTGCTACTTTTGATCTTCCAGTCCAGATTGCCAGAAATATTAAAGGAGCTTTACCTCATCCACAGGTGACCTGATATGTATATTGGGCTGTTCGCCATAAAAACTTGAACCTTAGATACTCTTCCTTTTCACGGGAACAAATATCGATTGTCTATTGACAATTTCACCATTCTCATCATTTGCTATATTTGCTATGTAGGAATTGATGCATCACATAGGCCTTTACATGGCCAAAGGAAGAGGAGCAAAAGTAGTTTCACATATCTCATTTGACACAACAACCAACGAGACATAACTCTGAACGATGAGATTTAGATCCATACCTCTCATTCGAAACTCAGAAGGACACTGCTACAGCTATTGCAGACTTTACGAAGACCTTCTTAGCTTGCTTAGTCTATATTAAGTTATATAGTAGAAAGATAAATATGTCCATAGGCATATTTTCTTGTTCAGTTTGGATATGCAGCTAACTCTGCTTGTTCCAAAGCTACCAAATACTTCTTCCATATTGTATTAACTATCATGTTTTCGATGCCAAATAAATTTGTCAATAGACAACTTTGATTGTTCAATTGGATGTGTGCTGCTATACTTTTCTTGTTCCTAAGTTACTAATATTGTCGCGGTATTGTATTAATTCTTGTTTAGATGAAGCACTTGAAGAATGGTACTGTTATATAAATTCTTTGTTACACTAACTTACACATCAAGACCATACATACAATCCCCAAACCTTCTCACTTAAAACCAAAAAAAATAAAATTATAACCAACATTCTTGCCTATCCACCAGATACATGAAAAAATACCTGGAGAAGAATGAGAACAAAGGGGAAAACCGAAAAAAGAGAAAAAACAAGACATCTATAAAGGTACTCCACCTTTCAGGACCTGGTATTTCCTATTGTGATGAAAAAACGAACGTTTGCTCTTCTTTACTTTCGTTCCAAAGATGAACGCTCTCAAAGGTATCCTTGATCTACTTGCTGAGTTTGTTAATTGTGGTTGATTTCCACCAACATCAAACTGATGATCTAGTTTTCGTAATGTCTTCTCAACATCTACTTGAAGTGTAGTTACATGCTCTACACCAGCTTCTAGTTCCTCTCTAACCTTGTTGTTTTCTTGTTTCATGTTCAAAACTTCACCTTGGAACTTTGCAGCTTGATGGCTACTGAATCTGATTTCATCTTCTTCAACGCCGTCCTTTAGTGCTTTTGTGATTTCCTCCTGAATGCTGCATAAAGACGAGAATCTACGTTTCAGCTCATCTTTTAGTGACAAGCTTTGTTCTAACCATACGGTTAGCTCATTCTGAATCTCCCTCAGGTGTTTATATATAGGCCTGATTTCTGATTTCATGTCTGTTTTGGAGCTGCCCTCTTTTGTTTCCTTTTCTTTGAGCGTTGTTATTTCGCCCTGCAAATCTTGGGCTGTGGTCTTGAACTTTTGAATCTGATGAAATGCTGAGCTAAATCTTAGCCAGAAATCCAAGTTTTCGTCTAGTAATGCATCAATGCCCATCCGGAGTTTCTCTTCAACTGGTGAGAGGGATGAACGTTGATCAATCAAAATGATCTTGACATCCTGTTCATCCTTCTCTTCCTTTTTAGTCGTGTCCTCAGGTTTTAAGCTTCTATCATCAGAAGGATTGGGATCTTGCTGTTTTTCTTCTTTCGACTCTGAACTTTCAGAAGCATTTCCTTGTACAAGACTCAACTTTAGACGTAAACTTTCTATCTCTTCATCCTTCTTTGAAATAGCACTTTTAAGCTCTCTTATCTGCAACGTGACTTCGAATTCAGTGTCTCTTTCTTTCTTCTCCATTTCAATTAGCTTCCTCTTTAATTCCTTGTAATTCCTGAGAATTGTTGTATATTCTGTTAAGAGTATCTTTTCTTTATCTTCCAAACCAGTCAACAGCATTTGCTGCCATGTAAGGTCATCGTCCTTCTCCTCGTCCTCCTGTGGTTTTTGCTCATGATGAACACTACTTTCAGACTTAGATGAGACTCTCTCTTCACCTTTTTCAGCTACTGTTGGCTCCAGAAGTTCGACGTGTTTCTTAGGGGATTTTGTATCTTCCTGAACTTCTTTATCACTAACAACTGTAACAGGATCTTGTTCTTTCTTAACTTCACTTGCACTAACAGGATCTTGTTGTTTCTTAACTTCACTTGCACTAACATGATCTTGTTCTTTCTTAACTTCACTTGCACTAACATGATTTTTTTCCTTTTCTGTCTCTTTTTGTGACCTGATATCAGCAAGATCCTCCTCTTCATCTTGCGATGAATCCGACTCATCAACCTCTTCATCTGGTTTCACACTCGTCAATTTGATCGATAACTGGCCAAGACTGGTATGAGCTTCAGCAAAGTGTGTCTTAAGGCTGCTGTTTTGAGTTTCCACGTCTTTGTTTAGATCCTGAATACCCTTCAACTTTTCCTCTAGCACGGTCACTCTAACGTTCAGATTGTGTGTGTCCTCTGTCAGAGTAGCTGCCTTATCGTCTTCCAAAGTCCGAACTTGTGTGTGGAGTCCACAGGCTTCTGTTCTTAATCTCTCAATAAGAACAGTTTGTGTTGAAACTGCTGTTTCTAAGCTGACTACCTTATTCACAAGCTCATCAATCTTCTCTGCCAATTGTGTCACTGTTAGAGATGACATAGAGCTTGCATCGAATTGCTCGTTCATCTTGCCATGCAACGACTCCATCTGCTCACCGACTTCTTCTTGGCTCGTGCATTGTGATGCTACATCTGTTACTCCAGCAGATTCATCATCTTTTTCATCTGGTTCTGTTTCATCAGCTGGATCACCTAAGTACTTTTGCCTGAATGACTTAAGTTTCTTACGAGCTTCATCAATCTTCTTGAACTCCTCTTTTGCTTCATTCGTAGATTGTTCTTGTTTCTCCTGGAGCTGAGCCAACGTTTCTTGACACGATTTTAGTGCTGCTTCCGCCATCAAGGTCCTAGCCTCATCATCCTCAATAACCCGTGCCTCACCAAATTCATCCTCCAAACTGCAAATCTTTTGATGCTTTTCAACAATCTGGTGCTCGATTTCCATCGTCTTAGCAATCCCACTTTGGTAAGAACTTTTCACAAACTCTTTCACAGTTTGCAAAGACAGTATATCTCTCTGGAGCTTGTCAATCTCTTCAAGCGCCTCGTCTTTAGTCAAACCAGATTTTGGTGCTTCTTTGTTTGCATCTCTTGCTTTGTTAGCTGTTTTCTTGCCTAGAAATTGCAGTGTGCCTGTTTTCAACAGACCTTTCATGTCTTTAACAGGAGCCTTTGGAGGAACATTTGGTATATTTGCACCAGTTGTTGGTACTTGAGGGAAGTTCTTTGGCATTCTTGGAGTACCATAATCATCTTCTTCATCCATTGCTAGTTGAATCTGTTCTGGAAAAAGTGTTGCAATGGTGTTGTTGGCACTCTGCAACTCCCTCGATAACTTGTCATATCGTTCAGCCAATGCTCGATAGGCACGATAAGATTCTTCCACAAAGTTTATTAGCTCTGGTCTTTTCTTGTAGTACATCTCTGCTCTTTTAGCAAATGAATCTCCATCTTCTTCAATGAGCTTGATCACATCTTCTACCTTCTCTTCCATATCTGCAATGACATGAGTTACATACAATTAGAACTTCCGGTTTCCACACTCGTGACTCAACGAGCCAAAACCATTCAGTGATGATTCATATACCCGACCCTAACTTGCTTGGGACTGAGATATAGCTGTTATAATGAGCCAAAACCATGTTAAGAAAACTAATGACACAAGTGCAATTAGAACTTTCGATTTCCACACTCAACGAGCCAAAACCATTCAGTGATGATTCATATATCCGATCCTAACTTGCTTGGGACTGAGATATAGTTGTTATAACGAGCCAAAACCATGTTAAGAAAACTAATGACACAAGTACAATTAGAACTTTTCCACACTTAACGAGCCAAAACAATTGGTTTGACTAGATGAGCTTAATGGAGTGAACATAGTTAGTGATGATTCATGTAATCGACCCTAACTTGCTTGGACTGAGATATAGTTGTTGTCGTTACAAGCCAAAACCATATTAAGAAAACTTTTATAAAATGACACTACAAGAGAACATATATAGAAATCAAAATGGCAATATTATTCCTATACCTATAGGTACCAACAATCTCCTTGGATTTTTTTGTATCTTTTCTTAATAACATTGTGCAATTCATATGAAATTTCTGATAACATTTTCATATTATAATTTGAAACTAAATAAACAATAAGAAAATGAAAATATTTGAAATTTCTAACAAAAAAATTGTAGTAATATTTTTCAACACAAAATCTTAGGTGCAAAAAGACATAGATCTTATTTATATTTGTATTCATCAAGAATTCAGAACCTCATTTAAGGGTAGAGGGACAAACTCATTATTCATCACGAATCATAACCCCATTAAAGGTACAAGTGCATGTTCATTATCCATCGAGTTTCAAAACTCTTGTCATAGTATTTCTCGAATATCGAAAAATAAAACATACCTTGAAGGCTTTGTTCTAGCCATTTGGATTGTTTAGTCCTAATATGGCTAGCAGCCCACCATGAATAAGCATTAGTTGCAGCTCTTTGTAACATTTTGAACCAATTCTTGATCTAAATACAAATCAAATATGAAACTCTTCCTCTCTTTTTTTCTATTTTTTTTCCCTATAATAACAAAGAATGTATCTTTTTTTTTTGGTTTAGGAAAGAGAAAGAGTTTCAATACATGAGAAATTTTCTTGTTAATGAAAAATGATAGGAAAAAAATGGAATCATAGTTGAAAGGGACTAACAAACTATGATGTGTTTTTTTGTTTTTGTTTCTTTTGTTTGGCTTTAATGTCTAATTATAGTTTTTATTGGTTGAGAGTTCCTTTAGCACCAAAATAAATGTTGGACCCTTCTCTATTCTTAAATAATTTACAAGCTTTTTTCACAAAAAAATTGTGTGGGGACAATAACATTTTTAGTCCCTTAATTATTGTTAAAGTTCGATTTGGTCCTTGTGATAACTGATTAAGCATATTTTACTTTCAATAACTTGAGATGTGCAATTTTATCCCTTTGCTTATGAATATTCATAATTTTTTTGATTTATTAACCGCTCATCGTTTCATAACGCACGTGTTATGTTAAACTTGTAATGTGATATATTCCTTTTAACAACAGAGACAGTGGAAAGGGTGTTAATTCTTCAACAAAACCAAGTCTTCTCGCGATTGAAGAGGATCCAAGAAATCAGTTTGAGATCAATAAGTCAAATCGAATGAACAACTATATTGTCTTGCTGAGTTTTGCATCCCCGTCTTCTTTGCATAATTCATCAGCAAAGACAATTTACTACGTAAGGGTGATTCATCTTGATTATGAATATCACGATTAAAAGACATTATATCAATCGTTCATATGATCGTTCTCCTCTCTTTAATTGTTATTCTATATTTCAAGATAATATAACAACATATCCAATACAATTTTATAAGTGGGGTCTGGATAGGGTATACCCTACATTTGTGACAGTAGAGATTCTGTTTCTGTTAGATCCTCGACTCAAAAGGACATTTTAGGGTAATATATTTCTAAACATAGTCCATATGTCCTACATAAGAGAACCAAATCGCATATCATAAGGACCAAAACTGAAATTTATCAATAATCGAGGGATCAAATCTAGTATTTCCCTTCCTTTTTTCTTTTGTGACAAAACCAAAGCTAAAGCCATTGACAACCAATTATGAAATTAGATTATTGTGAACATGGTATCCACTGGCCTCTTTTAACAACTTGTCACATTATCATAAAGAAGAAAGAATTAGAAAATCAATAAACAAAAGAAGAAAATATCTTTCTCTTTGTCCTAAAGTTTTTTTTAATAATTACTATTATAATTATTATTTTGGTACATTGGAAAAGATTAAACTAAATATCTATGTGTTTTGCATATAATACAAGTAGCTGCTTTTGGCCTGTCATTAACTAACTTTCGGTTACATATATTTAAAAGAATATCAAGTGAAACTCAAAATGCAAAGTTATTGTTTAGTTAGATATTCATTTCGAGAACTCAATTATTTCAGATTCGTGTCGTGTAAGAGATTTTTTTTTTTTTCGTTTTCAATACTTGAATCTGAGGTTTCTGATTAAGGATGTAATAATCTTATTTATCCTATCATGATCGTTGATGGTCTCTCAAGCTAATTAATCACTAAAGAATGACTAAATATAATTATCGTATCGAATACTTTACTCTGAGTTTATTTTACTTTTTTCTTTTGGAAAAATTCAATTGGAATAGGTCTTTTTGCTCATCAAAATAATCAGTAAAAATGAGGGCCATGACTCATGATAACATCAAATAAATTATTTGAAAGAATAATTATTTAAATACAACTCATCATGATCTGAGTTTAGATACTCAATAGCTGGAAAAAAAAGGATCTTTTAATAATTTTCTAAAAAAATAATAATCTTAGAACAAATTAGTACTAATATTTTATAATTAAGGGTGTTAAGTATCTAGGGCTTAGAATAAATAAAGAAATAAACACATATTAATTACACTTTCATAATGAACATTGAAAAGAAAATTAGAAGCTTCATAGAAGGAAAAAGAATATGCCAAAGGAACTCATGTGCTCTACCTTTGTTGTTTCTTTTCTTTTTCTCACTCATCGAGACATAGTCAAAATTCGATGTTTATTAATATATATTCAATAAATTTTTTATTACAATTCTGAGTTTGAATCAAAGTTATTGACTTTGATCGAACCTGTAAATATAACATGATCGTCGTAACATATAGTGACACATCTTTTTTATAATCTAGTGTCTGAGTCAATTTGTGTACCTCGGTTATTATAAAATTTATAACTCTCACAATTAATATTTACATCAATTAAATAAATGTGACCTATCTCTTTTAGATGTATTCATTACTTAAAACCATAATAATTAAGAATGTGTATCATCATTTCAATTGTCAACTTTAAATTATTTAATTTGATACTATGTATTAAATTATCACTATTTGTTATCTCCCACCTAAATATCCTACTATTTTTACTATATAGTATATGATAACAAATCCATTCTGCTCATTTTTTATTAGTAATAATACCAAAGTCAAATGTTTATTACATACAACATAGTCTCCTATTATTATTATAAAGAAAATAAGAGAAAATCTTTCAAAATTAAATTAAACAAGCTAATTAATCTGTTCTTGTTCAACTTATGTAAGCAAGAAAACCCTTAATTTTACAATATTTTTAAAGGACAATATTTGTACCGACATCATGTCAAGGTCGATAGAAAAAACGTACACATGCCACTTTTCGATCTTATCTTTGAAGAATAGTTATTATTTTGAAATTTCAAATTTCACGAATAAAACTTAAAAATAGTCATCGCGTCGAGGTCAAGCATTCTATTCCCATTAAGGCTAGGAACTAATGGGCTTTTACCAATTTAACAGTTAGCCCAAAAGGGATAACATGTAGGGAGTCCAATCAAAGCCCAACGTCTATCGTGGGCTTCATAAACCAGCCCAATAGTAAGTCATTTTGGCACATTTATAGTCTGTTTGTCCGAACTTTCAAAATCAACTTGTTTAGAAAGGTGTTTTTCAAAAAAGTACTTTTAGCGAGAAATTGTTATAAGTTGTAAAAAAAACTTTTGAGCATCAATTAACGTCTGGTCAAACCTTTTAAAACTGCATTTGAAGAAAGAGATAGAGGTTCTCAAGCGGATCTTCAAGAGCAAAGACCGGAGAATAGTAAGAGTTACTTTGTCCCAATTAAGCTTTTTGATGGAGCGAAGAAGGGTATTTGAATTTAGGGGATTCTCTAAGTGTATTTTTCTTTAAAATGTTTAAGAAAAAAACTACTTTTTAAATTTCCGAAGAAAAAAAAACTTCGGCTACTTTATAAAATCACTGATTTTCTGTCGAAAGCTTAATCAAATATCTCACTTTTACTTTTAATATCCCAAAAACTTAGCCAAACAGACTAGTATGTGTTTCAAAGTAAAGTAAGAACCGAATTAAAATGTATACAAGAAAGGTAAAAATAATGATATAGAGACCTCTATTAATAATGACCATCTTTTAAATATAGGTTCAATGAACGTTTTTTCTAGAAAAAAAAACATTGCATATAAAGACTTTCGAAAGTTAATTAGAACCATATTTTAAATATAGGTTCAATGAACGTTTTTTCTAGGAAAAAAAAACATTGCATATAAAGACTTTCGAAAGTTAATTAGAGTTCATTTATTCCCCTTTGTTTTGATTTATGTGATATTTTTTTATTTATGGAGAATTAATTAACTAATTTTTAGGTTAAATTAGATTAGACCAATTTAATATTTTAAAACTAAAATTTAAATCAATATTCAAAAACAAAAAACATTAAAAGTTGTAAATCTTCTCATACTAATATGACGTGTAAATATATTATAAAATATCAACCAAAGTTTATATACTCCTTTTTGAATTTCAAAAAACGTGTCGTATAAATCTATACAAAAGAAAAGATGGAGTATCCCACAAATCACTCATTTTTTCTTGGCATATGATTATCATCAAATGGAATAAGTCGAGAGTTAAATTGACTAAATTTTAAAGTTAAATTAGATAAAATCAATTGAATATGTTAAAACTAAAATTTAGATCAACATACAAAAACTATAAAAAATATATATATTACAAATTACAAATCTTTTTTATATCAATATAATGAATAAATATATTATAATATTAATTAAACTTTATATACTCCTAATTTATATTTCAAGAAGCGTATCGTATAAATCAATAGAAAGAAAGATGGAGAATCCCATAAATCACTCATTTTTTCTTGACATATGATTATCATCAAATGGAATATATCCATCTTTTGTGTTACGTGACAAAAATGTTTCAAGTACGTAATTGAATTGAGAAAAGACAAATTGATTATATCTTAGAATCACAAAAAAAAATGTCATTTTTAAAATATTTTTATCATCAATAATTGCTTGTCGAAATCCCTCTAGTGACACTTTGCTCATCAACATTTATTAGGATTAGAAGGAACATCAATGAAAGTGAAATTGGCAAAAAGCACCCATCTCTTTTTGAAATTTTATCCACAAGAATCTATCTACATTTCTCAATAGTAACTTATTTTCAATAATGGTGTGGTTCCACCGGCACGGGTATCGAGTAAATGATAAATTTCATTTTTTTTCTATGCGTGATAATTTTACCTAAGGTATTTGATCGATCAATATCTTTGTATGTATGTTATCTAAATTTATCGATTCACATATGTAAAATATTTTACACTTTAAATCTCATGCCTCAAACTATAGATGATGATGTCACCATTGTTGACGACATGATCTTTTCTTGTTCACTTATGTTGGTGGCGCAGAGGCGAATTGTATTCTAATTCTAGGGTGGTACCTCACAAAGGTTTAGATAATCAAGAGTTGCATTCAATTCATTGATCAATGACGAATGTAATAGGGTGGTACCTTACTAAGGTCTAAATATTCAAGATTTGCACAGTAATCTTAAATGAGAGGTGGTGCCTCACTATGATTTAGATAATCAAAAAGGACTACTCTTTAAAATTTACACACATTTCATTAATCACTTAAGACATATTCATAAAATCCAGTAACATAATGTCATACCACTTGACATAATGCAAGTAGGAAGCAACAAAAATATACATAAATTCTTTTATAGTTATCCAAACTATTCTATTCTTGGCACTAATATGTGGTGAAGAAGCAACCATCACATAAAAAAATAATAGCCACAAACTACATTTTCTTTCCCCCTATCACAAGTGCAAGGGACACACAATTTGTTTATTTTTATATCTCAAAATGTCCCATTGGCTACCTCAAATACCAAAAGTGGGGTCTGTTTCTTTTTGTTTAGCAGAAACCTCCTGGTGGAAAAAGTTGGAAACTTTTTATAAAGGGCATAGGAAAAGTCGGCTAAAAGAACTTTATAAAGAGCTAAACTTTTGTTTTATCACTTTTCACCCTTTAGTGGCAATGGTCACGTGCCATTCTTGCAAAACATCAAGTGTTGGAATCAATTTTGTGTTTAAAAGGGGCTTTGAAATCAATACAACAACAAAAATGGTCCAAATTCATCTTTTTTTTAGGCTTTCTTGGCTTTGAGTTGAGCAAGCAACAAATGTTGTCTTTCCCAACTCATTGTACTTTCATCATCAGAAGAAGAAACGACGCATGTAATTAAAGATCTTGCTTACCAAATAACTTTCCTAGTGAAGGAAAGAAAGTTTGATAACAAGTCTTGTTGAAAGAAGAACTAATCAAAGATGTTGCTTACCGAATAACTTTCCTAATAAAGGAAAGAAAGTATGACAAGTTAAGAAAGTTTTGTTGAAAGAAGAACTTAAGACTCCACGAAGCAACCAGGGGTATCAACATCTAGTATATATACATAAAACAAGGACCTCCTTTACGGTACCCCAGCTCCGCCCATGTTCTTGGTTTTCAGGCACTGTAATAATGAACAATAAGACTGAGGGAACCACCACAGAATAGATTGATGACAATGAGATGTGGAATGCCAACAGAGCCTTTACTAAAACAATTTCTGGTTGCTGTAAAAAATTAGAGAAACTCTCACTAGGCAATCATCTTATGGACAGTGCAATATATGCAGAAAAAAACTAAACCAAGAAAGATGATGCAAATTAGCAAGAGTGAGAACATAATATTTAACATTAATGTATAATCAAAGATATAAACAGTGATGTTTCACTTGTCTGGATACTGGAAGACAGATGATTTATTTACAATAGCAGCAGGTAAAAAGCATACTACTTCTCCCATATTCACATTAGCTATATTTACACTAACAAATCAGCTTAATATGTCAAAGATGACAACGGTTTGTGTTTTTGAGCTCGTAACCAAAGACCACTGCCACGATAAACTTGATTATTTGTCTCTCGCAAATGAAAATGCTGACCTGCTGCCACTACTATTCAATATTGATGAAGAACTTGCATATCTCCTCATATACTAAAAGATAGACCCTGCTTCAGAAAATTCCTAATGCGTAGAAAACGACCAGCTGCAGTATATTCAAAAATTCTGAAGAGAAGAGAGCCATTGCTCCATATACTTCTTACCCTCTGCAAGTATAAAAAGAAATTCAGACAAGATCACATTCACTCGTACGTCTGATAGAGACTACACAGACAGGCATAGATATGATACATAGTAACCTATCTAGAAGAACTCATAACAAATTCTGCAGGCTTTAAATCGATTTAAGGCAAATACAAGTCGTAAGTTTGGAAACTTCATAGGTGAAGAAACAATAGCATTCAAAATAAAAGGAAAAGTCAGTTCTTTGTCCATTGCTCTCTCCATGTTTAAGCTTTCTTTAAGAACCAAGAGGCTGGATTGAAAGGGTATAACATGACCAAGATGGAGTATGTAGACTCACTGCATTATGTTAGAACGGAATTTTATTGAGGTTCTTATTGTCAAATTGCACGACAATACAACAACATACTCGGAGAAATCCCACAAGTGGGGTCTGAGGTCTGAGGAGGCTAGAGTGTCCACAGGTCTTACCCCTACCTTGTGGAGAGAGGCTGTTTCTAAAACACCCTCGGCTCAAAATACACAACAATGGATATGATAAATAATGTTCATTGATTGTAGTACGATAACAGTAAATATTGCTCATCAATTCTACTCCATTAATATTATCTATCCTTCAATGCAACTATTGCTTATTAAAATCTAAAATCCATTGATATTACTCTATCCATCTGCGTCCTGATGGGATACGGGCTTCTATTTTTAGCACTATTATGCGACGCTTGTTACCACGCGCTTGGTAACACGAAGGATAACAATACGACAAACTTACATGTATCTTTTTCTCAGTCTACACATAACTAAGCATAACTAATTTAACAAATTCAGCTCCAGAGGTGTCATTATTGTCAGAGCAGTTGCAAACAAGCATAATCAAATTCAAATCATAGTTATCAAAGAACAATAATCCAAAAGAAAGATATTCTACATAATCAATGCAGCAAAAGCAACAAGAACATATCTACAGCTCTTACCAGCAGGATACTCATTTGAAAGATTCTCAATGGCACTTAAAAACTGATTGTTTGGCTCTCCTATCTCTCTACAATCATGCCTGTAGCAAGGAACCAGCACAGCAAAACTGTCATCTCTCTCATCATCATTCTGGAAATCAGGGGCATGTGGTTCCAGCCACCCGATCGACCAGTCAGAGTCATCGGATTCGGAACCTGATAAACAAACACCATCAGATGGCACCAATACCACATCATAGTTCTTATCAACCCTCTTCCTCTCCTCTCTACTCTTCCATTTCCTCTTCACTTTCCTAGTAGTTGAAGCTAGATTAGCCCCCCTCACTGACTTAAACTTCAAACTATCACTTTGTTCCTTCAATCCAAATCCAAAATCTTGCAAGGGATTCATTGAAGATCCATTAGACACTGGTTCCTTCTCTTTCCCACCCCACCACCACCATGACAAACGAGTCAAAGAAACTGCCATTTCATCCAAAAGGGATTCTACAAATGATCAAACTTAGCAAAAAAATTCAAACTTTAAGCTCTGAAACACAATCAAGAACTCAATTCCAAGCCCCAGAACAAAAATTCAACAAATGTTTAATCCATTACTAAAACAAAATATCAGATGGAAGACAAAAGATTCAACTTTTCTATCAAAAGAGCAAAAAAGCAAACAGCTTTAAGCAGTTTAATCATCAAAAAACAACCCCTATTCAAGAAAAGCTTCAAAATTCAAACCCCACCATCTCTTAGCACTAAAATTCAACTAAAAATCCCAGAAAACATCAAACACTTCAAATGGTCTAACAATATGATAAATCCACAAAATTTAAATCAAGTTTTTTTTATCTCTAACTCATGATTGATGAGGGCAAAATTGGAATTAAAACACTAAAAAAACCATTTTTCCCAATCGGGTCAGACCCAAACCCGGACCTGTTTCTCAGTAAAGAAAAAGGATAAGCTTTCGGCAGATGTATATATATATCAAACGGTGACACAACCGGAAAATTCTCAAATTCTCGCCGGAAAGTGAGATCAGCACAGTAATATCACCTGAAAAAAACAAAACTTTTCACCGGCATATCCGTTTTCCGTCACCGCCGGTGAACCCCTTTTTCTTTCTCTCACTGAAACTCCCTTCTTTCGTCGTCACCCCACCCCCCAACAGTCACATACACAGAGTGGGAAAATCAACTGAATACTTTGTGGCGGGGCCTATATATAAGCAAATGGATAACTATTTTATTTTTGTTCAATTTTGATCACTTATTTTGTATAAACTACATTTTAACCCTACAACTTTCCTAATTTGCTATTGTATCTATTTTGTCTTGTTATTTTTTTATTGCTTATTTTGTACAAAAAATAAATTTTAATCCCATAGCTTTTCTAATTTATTGGTGTATACAGTTTGTCTAGTTAATTTTACTTTTATTGCTCTTACATAATTTCGTTTTCACGATTTAGGTTATTTCTATTTCGCTCGTTGTTTTTATGATAATCTTGTAGTTAGTGAAAAAGAGAATTAGCTAAATTAATTCTTTTTTTTTATTGACGAGTAATGGAATGACTAGGGAAAGCGTTGGTTTTTTATTATCTTTTCAAAAATTAAACTTCGAAATACATATTTGATCAGAAAAATTTGAATTTTTCATAAATTTGAAAAACACCCCAAAAAAAAATGATATTTTCATTTTTCTCATTCCAAATTACTCACAAAAATTCAATAACAAACAACTTTCATTGTATTCATGACCAAGCACAATTTTAATTTTTAAATATAAATTTTTACTTAAAAATAAATATTACTTTTTTCAACTATTATCAATTTTCATGGTCAGACTCCCCCTTTTTAACTCCCATAACTATCCTAATTTGTTGTTGCATCTATTTTGTCTTGTTAATCTTTTATTGCTTATTTAGTACAAACAAGATTTTAACACCATAACTTTCCTAATTTTTTGTTGTACCCATTTTGTCTTATTAATTTTTATGGCTCATTTTGTACAAACTACATTTTAACCCCCATAGCTTTACTAATTTGTTGTGGGGTACCCATTTTGTCTTGTTAATTTTTTATTGCTTACTTTTTGTACAAACTATATTTTAATCCCATAGCTTTCCTAATTTGTTGTTGTGTGCACACAACTTGCCTTGCTCTTGTGTCTTTTTTTTTTTTTAAGTAATAAAATACAACCTCATCTTCACTTCCACCCCCACAAACCTACCCTACTCCACCTCTCATAATATATATGTATAGATTATATATAAATATTTTTAAAATAATATTTTTTATTTACGTATTAAGCACAGACATAAAAAGTAACAAATTCATTTATATATGTAAATATTTTCCTTCCTATCGAACACACCCTTAAAGTAAAAAAATTGAACTTGACAAAATTCAAGTATTTTAGCAAAAAATCATATAATCATAGATTGAGAATAAAAGAGGAAAACTATAGAGGTGTGATTTATAATTCATATTTCTTCTAGGCCCTTAAGGTTCAATCAATGGCTAAGATTTGGTGATACAATTGTGACCGTCCGATCATGTTTTGTCTGTCCAATGAATCAATACTATATTGAAATCTGAGATAATAAATGAGTTAGAAAGAGTGGTTTGGTTATCGAGATTACTCAAAATCTTGATATTATTTACTCGGGAGTTCTAATTTATGTGACATCATTTTATAGTTTGTTACGAAAAGAATGTCACATATATGTAATTGACAATTACTAGCATTATTCTTATTTTATCGTTATTGAGTCTCTCAGTTAACATTTTATTGTGAAGAAAAATAAACACTAAAATGACTTTAGTAAAAACAATTTGATAAACATAACAAAATCTTCTTTTACTTCATAGGCTCTGCATTAATCAAACGATATCACATACTTTGAGATGAAGGAAGTACCTCACATAAGAGGCGGGACTATATATATGATTAATCATGAGATAACTTTATTTTGAACCAAATGGCTAGTCATAGTTATAGGATGAATTCAATTTCTTACCCTAGTGTTGGAGAAATTAATTTTATGGGAAAAGGATTCAAAATATATTTGAACTTTGACCGAAATTAATAGAACAATCTCAAATTTTGGGCATGGCCTATTACTCATGCACTATTTAATAGTATACTTTAAAAATATATAAGTGTCCACGTGAATATCATAAATATTGCATCATTATAAATTCGAAAAAAGATCGGACCACCAAGGTTAGTTTGCAACTTTACCCAATATTTTTGCATGAAGTTGTTTCAACACATAAAATATTACTAATTATATATATAACATGATTTTTTGATGAGAAATTCACTTTTACCCCTTTAATTTTGCTCCAATCACAGTTTTAGTTGTAGGTCTTTAATTTAAATTTGGGAATTAAAAAAATTGTTAAAATTTAGTTTTTTTTAAAATCTATTTATTTAATTTTAATTTAACACGAAATTTAAGAAAGTAAATACACTTGAGAAATTTTATTTATTTGACACGTGTGAAGTATGTCAAATGTCATTTTTATAAATAAATATTTTTTCCATTTCTTTTTTTAATAAAAAAATATTCATAACCTCACCAAATTTGATAAAGCTTATATCATCATAATTAACTAAAATGAAGATTGTTAAGATCACATTTGCATATAATAATACAAATTTGATAGTCAAGAATGACCTATGATGCGTCTTCTTCAATAATTGTGAAATAACTATCGAAGTCTCTTTTATCAGTCTATTATTTTAATTCTATATAGTCTAATATACACTTGTAAAGCTATATGTGGATTCCTTCAAAAGCCAAAATTAAAGGGCTTTTTTTTTCTCTTTTGTCTTAGAAAAAGAGAGTTCTAATTTTATAAGACTTAAAAAGTTAAATTTACTTTTTGAGAGATATATTCAAATACAATATCTTGAGATAATTTGAATATCCTTTTCTTTTCTTAAGCATGTTGGACACAAATTAGCTTGTGTTCGACAAAACTAAATCGACCTATTTTTGATGGATTCTATTTTTAAAAAATTACATTTTTTATTAGTAGCATTACTTGTGTGCGTGAAAAGCTCTGATTGAAACTTGAATATTTTTTTATTGTTTTCCATAGTTAAAATAAATTCTCCAAGTATAATTTTTAAAATAATTAAGAACGTTCAACGATTAGAAAATGTATATAACTTTAAATGTTTTTAGAATCAACATTAAATCTTGAAAAGTGTTTTAATAATTCTCTCATTTCTTTGACTTTAAAAAAATAATATACTTTTGAAATATATGTATTTGTTTGAAATAAGACGTTTCTATCATAAGAGACATGATTGTTCACATATTTTTCTCATTTTGTTATCATTTGTTGAATTTTATTGTACATATTGACCCCATCAATAATTGATTTATATATAATTTGTCAACCTTGAAAAGACAAAAAAAAAGAGAGGAAAAAATAAAGAAAAAAGGAACGTAAATGGAAATTAAAAGGAAGTTATGTTGAAACTGTCTTTTTCTTTAATTATTTTATTAAAAAAATAATATATGACCATCGTTTGATCATCTTTTTTGAGTTATGAACACACAAGGTCATTAAATATGTGTTAGGTGCGTGATCCATCAACATATAACCTATTAACAATAGGAAGAAAATATAACATATCACAATAGAAGTTATATTCCATGAATTAAAGCTCCTTACCAATTATCGCCTTAGGAAGGGAGTATCATACAACTTCACTCGTAGTTAATAATAATAATATCATTTCTTTGTATTCAGAATTGAAATCTTTTATCTGATTTGTCAATTCATTCTTGAGGCATGAAATAACTGAAGCGAGCCAACAACAAATCATAATATAGTGTGTACGTTTTAATTAATTGTCGCTAGCAATCAATTTACTATCCACACTTGTTATACACTTGTGATGTTTCATTTTACCATCTTTAAAATCATGTAACATGTGCTAAAATCGTCTAAAATAATCTAAGTTAGGTTCAATGATCAATGACTAATCAAAAGCCATCATAATCTTAGTTGATATATAACAAACTTATGTGCATGTATATATGTGTGACACGTTTTGCAAATGAAATTTAAATATGAATGTGAAAGTTCAATATATTTTGAAGAAAATATTACTATGAAATTATTATTGTTAACAGTACAATTAGAACGTGGTCATTATAAGGTTCTTAAATATTTTAGTACACTTGTTGATATCAGTCACATTTTATGACATCTATAATATTTAATCACATGTTTTTTTGTTTCACTCATCGTATTGTTTATTATTGTTACTGATATTTTTTCTATTATTTTCAATATAGCTTTTCCAAACTCGATTTGTTATATGCTTTTATTAAGTTTAGAACCTTTCATAAATAATTTGTTTACCCTCGATCACAAGACAAGGATATGTTTGCAATACATATCAATACTCTTATTTATAATATTACACTGAATATTTTATTGTTATTACATTCGTAGTACTTTTGGCCTAATACCATGTTATTGCTTTTGTAATCTTCTTAACACTTGCACTTAAAATAATAAGACTACCATTACTTGAATATTTTTTTAAATTAATAATCACTAAAACTGTCCTTGTTTAATGATTTTCTCTACTTGCATTAGTTGTACTTTGTCTTTAGGTAGCCAAATTCCACATTGTCACGTGCAAATACCCAACAAGGAAAGAAGAAAACATGCATTGAGAAAGCAAGCATATAAAATCTACACTAAAATTGTATTGACTCAATGCGATTAAATTAGTTTTCTATCTAGTAACTGATACTTATATTAAGGCTTGCCTGTGATAAAATTTACTTAGAAAAGTCCCACCACACTTATTGATTATTCATACCAAAATTTCAATTTGAGACCTCTAGTTTAGTTGTGTGGAATGAATGAATATAAACTCATAATCACCATTATAAATTTACATAATATTACACTACGTGAATAACAAACTATAGTGCAATATTAATGGGACAATTAAAGTTGGTGGGATAAAGTTATGTATGCTATTAAACAAATTAAGTTATTATTCACTGAATTACGCGTTGTGGTTAATAATTGGCGTGGTTTAGTGTGTACTTGACCCATAAATTAGTTCATGTTAGATTAATTATGCATATTAATTAATTAATAATATATAAACCTAATATAATATTATATATATACCTAGTATAATACTCCCTCCATTCCATATTAATTTAATTTTTGAGGCATTTTCCATTTTTCAAATTAACTTAATTGTTCAGTTTTCAAGACTACTTTTAGAGCGTTACTTCCAATTTTACCCTTCATTAGTTAGTATTGGAATTAGTGATTAATTGATATTTAGTTATTTTAATCATAAATTTGACAATAATTAATAAGGGTAAAAATGGAAAACTAGGTTCAATTTATGTCTTAATCTACTTTTCTTAAAGGGTGTGAAACACCTCAAAAATTAAATTAATATGGAATGGAGGGAGTACCATATAGAGAAAATTTCAGAAATAGCAAACATAATAGACATAATAAGGCTTTATAACTATAGTTTCAATAATTGCACTCCATATCTATAATACTATGAAGGCAGTGGTTGTATATTTCTGTCCGTTTGTATATTTTAACCCATTTTTTGTCTTTCTTCTTTTGGGCTTTTACTCCATAGATTTGGGCCTATGTCAACGGCTAGTTAACAATAGATCCGAACAAAGTTGTTAAGCGATAACAAAATTCAAATTTTCCATTTCAAACGGCTAGTGCTATACACAGAAAAGTTTCAATTTTTTTTCTTTTTTACTCTTCCATTAAAGCTTGTAACTTTCAATTTACTTACTTCAAACTGAAAAAAACCCAGTTGTTGTTTTTTTTGAATGGACTATAACCCAGAAATTTAATCAAAGGTACCTTTTCAAGAACACCCATTTTGTTTAATATTGTTTCTTGATTAGTAAATAGAAAGAAAAACTGAATCTTGTTGTATGATGTTGTGTAAGTTTTTTTTGTGGGTGTCTGAAAGATTTAGTCTTTCGGAAACACACTCTCTACCTCCACAAGGTAGTGGTAAGATCTGCGTAGATTCTATCCTGCTCGAATGAAATTTCACTGGATATGCTGTTGTTCTTATTGTTGGTGTCAGGCAAATTTACTAATTGTTAATGTTTTTATGTTTTTTCCTCTTGATTATGTGAATGTATGACACTCTGAAGTTAGCAATTCCTTTTAATTTTAGTAATTTATGATTCTGTGAATATATGTGTTGTTTGAGAATATGATTTTAGATATAAGGTTGCGGAGGACATAGATTAGGTTAGGAGGTTAGTAGATAGTAGTGTGTTGTCTTGCTGTCCTTCGAGACTATTATTAGTCGTAGTGCTGTTGTTGTTTCTTGTCCTTCGGTTTCTGTTACTATACTGTTGTTGTATAATAGTTCTGCTTGTGTGATTATTTAGGGCAGATTCTGCCAGAGCATGAAAATGTACAAAATTTTTGTAAAATATTTCAATGCTTAGCATGAATGTGTTTTTTAATCTTCTATATTTCATTATTTAAGATTAAATGTGTCAATCTTTTGAAATTCTGGCATTTCCAGTGAGTAAGAATTAGTGTCCTTCCTTAGAAAAAGCTTAGATCTTGGATTTATGTGGAGAAAGATTGTGAACAAGGAACACCTAGTTAGACAGTTTATTTTAGGATGTTATTGTGATTATAAGAGCACTGCACTAGACTAGAAACTGGACCAATTGGAAGGTTCAAAAGCATTTCGAGTTTTCATATCGTCCAATGAGAGGCAATGGAGCTAAACCTGATATGTTCATTAGGAAATCCATTAAATATGTATATAAATATTTAGGGTCGCAAGTTCAGAACTCATAAACTTTAATGGTGTTCCGCGTCTGAGTTCCAGTCTTGCCTAAATTCATGTCTTTGCCTATGCCTTTCTTGGAGGTAAGAGGTTTAGGGATCGACACTTAGCTGTTACTCCTTCTGGCATCTGTCTCTATAGTTTTCATTTCTTGAGATTCTAGATTAACACAAAAGCTGCACTGTGCAGCTGATAGGGAGAGATACTTGAGGGAAGCTAAAGGCCAAAATATATGCAAAAACGTTTTGTCAATAACTTCAGTTGGTTTGTTTTCAAATCTGATCTTTTTGGAGATTGATATTATAGCATGTCCTGTTTAGTATTGTTTCGTTGTGGTTACTGCTCTCATTTATGTATTCCCTTTTTTAAACTGCTTGGAAATGCTTTATTTTAAGTCGAGGGGTCTATTGGAAACAACCTCTCTATCTTTACGAGGTAAGGGTCTATCAAAAACCTCTCTATCTTTACGAGGTAGGGGTAAGGTTTGCGTCTACCGTCCCTAGACCCCACTTGTGGGGTATGTTGTTGTTGTTGATAGTAGATGATGTTTTGATGCTGAAATTCTCTCTATTGTGCAAACAGGTGTTTTAGTGGATCTCAGTTCGAGTGAGGAAATGGACACAGTACATGAAGCACTAGATGAGGCCAAACTTGAGATTGAAAAGCTCAGGGCAAACTACCAAAGTAAAGCTGAGTTGTGTGAGAACTTGAAAAGAGTCAATAATGAGTTGCTAACCAAGAATCAGGAGGCGAATTTGAAAGTAGAGAAGCTCAGTCATGAATTGTCTGGGAAAGAAGATGAGCTTGCTGTCACTAAACAGTTGCACGAGGCAATCGAGTCAAAACTTAGAGAAAAGGAGACTGCTGTCAGGCATCTAAGTTCTACAAATGATAAGCTTCGTGCTGACATTGCTGAGATGGTCCGAAAGTTTGAAGAAGAGAATAGAGGGCTGGCATTGGCTTTAGATGGTGCTAATTCAACTAATATGGATCAGGAACAGCAGATTCGTTCTCTTGCACAAGAAATTGAGGGGCTAAGGGCTTCGGCTTCACAGAAGATAAAGTCCTTGGAAGTTGATGAGAAGAGAGCCAAAGCATCCAAAGAGCTGAGAAACACCAATGATATGCTACTGGAGATGGAGCAGGAAAACAGGAAGCTCACAGATCAACTAAAATGGAGGAATGAACAGTTCATTCATCTGGAAGAGGCTCATGGCAAACTCAGGCAACAACTTAAAAAATGTGAAGAAGAGAAAGAAGGGCTGGCATTGTCTTTAGATGGTGCTAATTCAACTAATGTGGATCAAGAACAACAGATTCGTTCTCTCAAAAAGGAAATTGAAGGGCTCAGGGAATTCGTATTGGCTTCACAAAAGAAGTCCTCAGAAGCTGAGAAGAGAGCCAAAGCATCCAAAGAGCTGAGGCACAGTGATGACATGCTTTTTGAGATAGAGGAGGAAAACAGGAAACTTGAGGAACAACTTAAATGGAAGAAGGAACAGTTCAGCTATCTGGAGGAGGCTCATGGCAAGCTCAAGCAACAGCTTAGCAAGTACGAAGAAGATGGTAGAGGGATGGCATTGGCTCTAGATGGTGCAAATGCAACTAATTTGGATCAAGAGCAACAAATTCGTTCTCTCAAACAAGAAATCGAGGGGCTAAGGGAATTTGTATCATCTTCACAGAAAAATTCCTCAGAAGTGGAGAAGAGAACTAAAACATCCAAAGAACTGAGACACAATGATGATATGCTGCTCGACATGGAGGAGGAAATCAAGAAGCTTGCAGATCAACTTAAATGGAAGAAGGAATCGTTCAGTCATCTGGAGGAGGCTCATGGCAGACTCAGGCAACAACATCTAGAGGAGGAGAAAGAATGGGCTAAGGAGAGATCCACATTGCTAGATGAGATTTCCAAACTGCAGATGAATTTAGATTCTCAGCTTAGAATATCGAAAGATCTTGAAAGCCGTTTGTGGATGTGCAATCAGGCTTTAGCTCATGAAGAAAGCAAGAGAAAACTACTGGAAGTTCAACTTGCTGAGTCTAAAACATCCTTTAACAGTGTCTGTGAGGAGTACGAGGAATCCAAGTCTATAATTGAGAGCCTGACAAGTCAGAGGGACAAAGAAATTGCGACTCTAAGAGACATATTGGGCTCAAGGGATACACTTCACAAGGAAATGGAATACCAATTCAGGAGGGTAGAGCAAGAGAATCATGAATTGATGACATCCCTTAAAGAACTCCAGGAAGCCAAAATTCAAGAAGCTGGAGCTTCTTCTTCCTTGTCAAAACTCCGAAACAAGCTCAGAGGCCTGGAGCAGGTGCACAAGGACTGTTTTGGTAATCTCAAAGCCAAAGAAGCTGAATGGGCTTCTAAATTGGAGAAACTAACGGGGGAGCTTGATCTCTACAAGTCTTCTGTACAGAGCAAAGACACTTTAATAATTGAACTTCGAGAGGAGTTGGAGACGTGTGAATCACTAACATTGCAGTTAACACTACAGAATGAGGAGACTTCCATGATGCTGTTAGTGTTGAAATCTCAGTTTTTTGAGCTCCATCAAAGAATTGCTGATGATTATGCTTCTATGGAATTGGAGAAGAGAGAAGGAGTTGAGAATATCTCTACTCTAATCAAACAGTTGAATACGAAGAATGAAGCTCTTGTTAGAGTTCAGGAAGATCTCGAAGAGGAGCGTGAAAAGGTAGCACTGCTATCAGAAAAGATCGAGTCCTTGAATTCTGAAGAACAACAACAGCTTCCTTTACAAAGAGAGGTTGATACACTCAAGGAAATGCTGAAAGAAGCATCAACTTCTCAAAGTCATTTGAAGGAGCAGGTATTGCATACAAAGAGCGACTTGGAACAAGTTCGTGATGCCTTGGATAGAGCAAACGAAGAACTAGCTGAAAGTTTCGAAGAAGGAAATGAACTGGAATTTGAACTGCAGGTATGGAAATCTGTTGCTGAAAAGTTGAAAGCCCACTTGGAAGAAAACCTTCAAATGAGGAGACAAATAGAAGCCTCCCTTCTTGCCCAAGCAGATGTTGAATTTGACCTCAAACAAGAAAGAGAAAGCCTTGAACTCGAGCTGGCAGAAAAAGATACAAGAGTGAATGAACTCCAGCAACAGCTCTTCGACCAGAAAAGGGAACAGCCAGCGTTGCTCAGTGAAAATATTGAGGACAAGAAGACTTCTCAGGATCTTCAGAAGGAAGTGGAATATTTGGAGCAAGAGTGGGTGAGAAAAGAGCTTGAAGGTGCCATTTTAGCACAAGTGGAAGCAGAAACAAAGCATAAGAAGGAGAAAGAGAGCCTCCACCAGATTGTTGAAGAGAAAGACGACAGAATATATGATCTTCAGAAGGAGGTGGAGTATTTGGAGCAAGAGTGGGTGAGAAAAGAGCTTGAAGGTGCCATTTTTGAGCACGTGGAAGCAGAAACACAGCATAGGAAGGAGAAAGAGAGTCTCCACCAGCTTGTTGAAGAGAAAGACCACAGAATAAATGATCTTCAGAAGGATGTGGAGTATTTGGAGCAAGAGTGGGTGAGAAAAGAGCTTGAAGGTGCCATTTTTGAGCACGTGGAAGCAGAAACACAGCATAAGAAGGAGAAAGAGAGTCTCCACCAGCTTGTTGAAGAGAAAGACCACAGAATAAATGATCTTCAGAAGGAGGTGGAGTATTTGGAGCAAGAGTGGGTGAGAAAAGAGCTTGAAGGTGCCATTTTTGCCAAAGTGGAAGCAGAAACAAAGCATAAGAAGGAGAAAGAGAGCCTCCGCCAGCTTGTTGAAGAGAAAGACCACAGAATATATGATCTCCAGCGGCTTGTCAACTCGCTGGAAAATGAGTTTGAAAGTTCAACTAGCTCATTCTCAGCCAGTCTCTCGGAAATGCAAGCAGAGGTTGATATGTTTCATAAAACCTGGGAGAAGATGAGAACAGCTGAGATCCTAAAAGAGATTGAAATACAGATGAGGAACTTGGTGATCGTTGAATTAGAAAATGAATTTTGCAAGTTGCAAAAGGAAGTGGAGCACTTGGAGAAACACGCGTCCAATTCTGTTGGAAAAAGGACAGAGGTTGAAGATGAGATTGAAGCCAAAAGATCAGAGATAGATGTGTTGCAGTTTAAACTTGAAAAGCAAGTAAGAAGCTCAGATATTGTGATCAAGAACCTACGTAAAGAAAAAGCAAAGCTTCTTGAAGATGTCATGAAATTGTCATCAGACAAGGACAAGTTGTTTGATACTTTCATGGAATTATCAGAAAGAATTTCCCGGATGTCTAAGGAAGATATGCAGCTAGCTGGTAGTTTGGAAAGGATGGTACAAAACTGTGACAGCAGTATGCCGGGAACAGACTTGAAATGGGATAATGAATTCTTTGACCCTGTTAAAGAGAACAATAGCAGACACCCTTCCACTCCAACTTCCACTTCAATCAAGAGATTAGAAGCTATTCTTGATGAAAGATCACCATTGAGATCTCTCAACAATTAACAAGGAAATTCAAATAAGGAAAAGAGAAGTTATTTTTTTTGTATAGCTTCTTGACAAACTTGATCTAACTGTTTGTTTTCTTGTCAGCAATCTGTAACTGGCTCGGAAAAACACGTTTACTTAGAGCTTCCATTTCAGAAACTTTGTAGCATATATTCATTCACTTCAAATTTTTAGTTCTTTTTCAAGTGAGTCAGTTCCTTGTATACAGTTGCAAGCAAATGACAATGACAACCAACATTTAGTACTGTTTTAATGACTGCTTTTTGTATTCATGTTGTATGTTAAGGGCAGATTTTGTTATCTACTAACTGTTCTTATACCCTCTAGTAAGCTGCATTTACGGTTATGGCGGATAAACAATTAAACTGTCTGACTGAAATCTGTCTTTCTTAATACATCAAGAAAGCATCATTAACAATTAGTTAACAAAGAACCTGCTTCATAACACAAACCCTTAGTTACTTTTTAACTGCTGCAGCCTTCAATTCTGGGATATGAAAGACTCCATCCGTTCTTTCTTGACAACTCTTTAATTTCAATTTTCCACATAACATGTTTAAGGCCACAAAATTCTACATATCTTTTAACTTGACACCACGAGATTCAAAAGTCTTTTTATTTTTTTAAACTCCATGTCAAATCAAAACCAGACAAGCAAATTGAAACAAAGGGAGTCAAAACTTAATAATTGATGTAAAATTACAATGCATTTCCTAATTCAAGCCATTATAGTTACTTGTAAGTTTTGCAAGTGTTATTTTTTAAAAAAGCTATCTAACTTTGAGTTAGCTTGCTATTGTTTGCAACTTGTTAAATCATGCAAACACTTGGTATGTAGGATTTCAATAAAATGTCAGTAGGAGTGTTTTTCCTTTCGAATCTTTTGCCTTACGATCTATAGACCTTATTTCACTGATCTTTTATTTTTTTTCTCACAATAATTGCATTTCTTCTAGTCCCCTTGAAAGAGGAAAGAGCCTAAGCCTTTCATTATTATTCATTATTCATCAATGTTAATGAACACAACTTCTTCTTAACTCCTTTTTTACCCCATAGAATTATATATTAAATAGAAAGTGGTTTTAGTTTGGATTAGCCTTAATTTCTCCCCAATTTTTGCTTCTAAAGAAAACTAACAAAGCTATCAAAAAAGACCATAACTTAACGTTCATACAAATATTAAAGTAATATTCGTATCTTATAAATTCTCCCGTTAAACAAAACTCTCACTATCCCTTAACATTATGAATGTTACCAAGTGAAAAAAAAATAAGCCTCAAAACCCTTCTCCTACTACCAGAAAGTGGATACCAACAATAATATATAGTATATAGTTAGTGTATAATATATGTATATATTTATCGAACGGCCAAATATGTAACTTCATCAAATTATTGGTCATTCCATAATTGACCTTGGTGTTTTCAACAAGGACAAAACTAGCACCTCAACCTCAAATTTCCCAATTGGTACCCTCCATTGGAAATATTATTCCCAATATGCCACATGTCCCAATTATATGTAACTTTTTAATTTTTATTTTGGGAAAAACACATTTTTCTCTTCTTCTTCCACCTCCATAACTTTTTTTCCCTTGTTTTTACAAAGCATCATACATACGGCGTCGTTTTGAAGGTTTCTTCCTTTCTCTGTATTCCGGTAGGCAAGGTTAGTTTCATCATCTTCATCTTCTTGGTAGTTTCCTTTATTTTCTTTTTTCTTTTGAAAGTTGGGTTTTTTTTGCTCAATTTGGCTTAAAATTTTCAATTTTCTGTATTTTTTCAGTTTTTATTGGAAATGGATTAGTAGAAATTTGAATTCTGTGAAAAAAGAAAATACCCATGTAAAAAGATTTGATTTTTCATTCAAACTCCACTTCTGAAGGCTGATTTTTAGGGTAGAATTGAGACTAGGGTTATATTAGTGACTTAATTTCAATTCTGATGATGTTTTCATTTATGGGTTTTGCAGATATTTTTCAAGAGAAGTAGAGGTTGAGGGGGGAATCATCACTATCCTTGTTTTGTAATTAGGAAGACTCTTTGATCAATGTGGAGTAGTTTAGTTATCTTATGCTGCTAGTGATAGTTGGTTGTTTGCTTAGCTTTGTCCAATAATGGCTGCTGCGGGTTCTTTGCAGTTGTCCCATTATTTGGGGACTTGCAAGAACCATGAGCGCCTTAAGAAATATTCACATATACAGGTACCTTTTCGACTTGGTTATATGTTTTATTTACATCACTAAATCTTCTTCCCATATTGAGTGAATGGTAGGAAACAACACCTAAAGTATCTGTGTTTTCGAGTTTATTCCTATCACCTACTATTCATCAAAACATACATACATTGTTCATATTTCCTTTCGTTCTGAACGATGATGATATTTCATGTAGGAAAAGGGAACAACTAATAGTTGAGGTGTGTTTTGATAAATAGTTGGTCATAGTTCAGGTAGATAGGAAACTCACATACATGATAGTTCAAGTATGAAACTTGAAAAAAAGGGATACTTTAGGTATTTTTTGACCATTAACTCTTTTATATTATTTGGTTTAATTCCACTTGCTTCCTTATAGAACACACTTGGAAGGAGCAGGTGGCATTCTTGTTGCACGAATCTGTCATCTTTTTCATCGGTAAGTACTTTTGATTGCACGTGGATGACTTCTTTGGATTCCAGAAAAGATTGGTGTAAATTGTGTATAACTTCTTTCCCCGTCTCCCCTTGCCCATCCTGTTCCTACCCATGCATTGAAAACAGTTTTGTTTATCTCATTTTATAGATATTGGTTCACTTGTAAATGATTGAACAATTCAAAGGAGAAATGGAGTCCTCGCTCCTCATAAGGTCTAAAAAAGGAAGGAAAAATAGGAGAAGAAGAAAGGTCTAGAGGAACTTTCTATCACTTTGCCTTCACTATCCCGGTTAAAAGAAAGAAGAGAAAACTCCAAGAGAAAAATAAGGTGGCAATCTTGTAGTAAAAGAATTAGCTCAATGGGTATTATTTCTTAGGATAGTGTAATCAATGCAAATAGGGTGCTTGCACTTTTTCCTTGTTGATATCTTCTCTGTTATTCAATTGTGGTAATGTATTTGGCTTCAGAAATTTGTTCTAAACTCAATTTTCTGTTATGTTACATTTTCAGCGGCAGGACTCTTGGAGTATCCATCACTTAAGAGGATTGCAAGTGAAGAAACATGTGCTCCCATATAGAAGCAATTTGTTCAAGTGTAATTCTTTCCTAAAACCTGACCAAGCTTTTGACATTTCTGTAAAGAATGCTGCTATTATACTGAAAAGGTAATTCTTGTTTGTGTTCAATCAGAGAAGACTATGCGTGTATTATTTGCTATATGTGGCCTTCATATGAATAGATCTGGGTAAAGATGAACAAATTGAAATTCAAGATTAGATGACGATGATAGTTTTGAATAATGCTTGAATTAGGAGGATAGCTATAGTATCTTAACAGAGATGTTAAGAAACTAAGTTAAAGCAGCTATCTACATTGTGTGGTGGAACCCTTTACTTTTTTAGATCTAATATATTGAAGTTGAGTTTAGGCATCTTGAAATGGTTTACTAACATAGTAAATAGGATGAGGTCTGCCTGCTTATTTTGAGGAAAAAACAATAGTTTCTTTATAGCACAATTCCAACTTGTATGCACATACTTTAGTATCAGCGGCCAGATTTCACCCCTTTTACCTGTTTAACGTAGTTTATATTGTTTCCTCGTAAATTTTAATGAAGAAGATTATTGTTGATTCATGCAGATCATACAATAGCTTACAAGGAAGCCCACATCTGCTTAAGTTGCTTCCGGCAATTGGAATCCTTACTTTTGCAGTTTGGGGTCTTGCACCATTTCTGCGTCAAAGTAGAAATGTACTCCTTCATGTATGAGTATGTTTGTTTTGGTTATATTTCTTTGTACATATCCCTCTTCGTCTATTTTTAGTTTGACAACAATGCCTGATTATGGTGCAGAAGAATGATAACAGCTGGGGAAAGAGTGGTACATATCATGTTATGACCTTTTATCTTCAACCTTTGCTGTTGTGGACTGGGGCAATGCTTGTCTGCAGGTTAGTTCATTCAATTGCAAGCAGAGATCTTTCCCTCATGACTGATTTACTTCTTGATGGCAAGCTGATGCATGAAATATATTTCTTGCAGAGCATTAGACCCCATGGTGCTACCAACAGAAGCTAGTCAAATTGTTAAACAACGGCTTCTGAATTTTGTAAAATCATTGTCTACTGTGCTCGCCTCTGCATATTGTTTGTCCAGGTAAGTGTGGTTTCTGGAGATCTTAAAAAAACCCCTTTGTAGCCAATCGCTTATCTAATTTTAATATTAATGAATTACGGGTGAACGACGGGAATTGAACAAGCATACTGTTGATAGAACTCCAAAATGACATTCTTTTGACCAAATTTTGCTCTGCTTTACCACTCAGAAAAAATGGAAGATATTGTTAATAACTAGAAGTACGTCGTGTTCATTAACATCTTGGAAATATTCTGCCATAGTTAGGGCAGTCAAACCTATGCTCGAAAATCAAAATATTTTGAGCACAGTTTATATGGTTCAGGTGTATCTTATCTTTTAGTATGACTTATTTTAAATAGAACTTCTTCAACCAACTAAACTTAAACAACATTTGATGATGAAATATGAAAAAAAAAAATTGAAAAAATTCTGAAGCAGAATACGTTTTTTTAGGCTTTATAAAGAAATCATGCTTGTACTAAAATCAGTGGTCTAATTCTAAGGTTTCAAGCATTTTTGTGTTGACATTGTCTACTTGGACTGTCATATTGCAATTGGTTTAAAAGTTGTCCATATGTCGGCATTTGTCTTGTGCTTTCTATTTTATACTCCCTTCTAGTAGATGACTGCATTAAGTTGCAGCAAGATAAAGTGAAGAAAGTCTTGAGATATTTATATTAGTACACATCTTATATCAGAAATGATATGGTATGTGCTTAAAGTAATAAGTTAATTGTTCAAAAGAGGGGTACTTTGCTGAATTATGACTCAAGACTAGCCTAAGTGTTGTGTATTTGTCTAATATCTTAGAGATGGAGAACCAGGTCAGATAAACTGGAATAAATTAGAGAGCAAAAGGCCTCTTACATTGCTTTGGGTTGAGGGGTGGAGAGCATCTCTTAAGCTTTCTTGTAGTATTTTGTCAAAAAGCTGGATGCTACTTATTTTACAATAATCACGAGTTTGATAATACCATTTTGGTAAAGCTGTAATGCTGCTTAATAAGTGCCTTCATATCCAAACTTTGCTCCAATAAATTTTTCTATTTGATACACGAAATTGTATTGACTACACTGTCTCTAGGGGTTAGTAGATTACCTGCTTAAATGTCTTTTTCTCTATGAGATTGACAGAATGGCACTCAGTATTCTCTGTATTCTGTAGGCAAAATTTATTTATACCGATGTATTCGTTGCTTCACAAATAGCTGTTTGTTGTATCTTCTTAAGAGTAAACCTTGAATGATTGAATGCAGTGTTATTCAACAAGCACAGAAGTTTTTCATGGAGACAAGTGATGCAAATGATACTAGAAATGTAAGAATTCTTTGCACCTATTGGATTAGTTAGTGTCATTTTATATTTATTATTTTTCTTTTGATGAAAGTAATTTTTGTTAGTCTCAATTGATATATTGTACATATATGGGCGTCTTGCTTCTTGGCAGATGGGCTTCCAGTTTGCTGGTAGAGCTATTTATACTGCAGTGTGGGTCGCAGCTGCGTCATTATTCATGGAGTTGCTAGGTTTCTCTACACAGAAATGGCTAACTGCGGGAGGACTTGGGACAGTATTGCTGACACTTGCTGGTCGCGAGGTCTGTTTCATAGTTTATCTTGCTGAACTTGTTGGTTATAACACCATTATTCAAGCTCATCTTCATATAGGCATGGAAAAGGCCGTTTATAGTTTATAGTTCTAGTTCCAGTTTCGATGAAGATGGTAATGCAATTATTCTTGTGATGTTGTTATTAGATATTCACAAATTTTCTTTCAAGTATCATGATCCATGCCACCCGTCCGTTTGTCCTTAATGAATGGATTCAAACCAAGATTGAAGGCTATGAAGTTTCTGGCACAGTTGAGGTATGAACTTGCGCTTGAGGGAAAAAACCAGTATTTAATGTTTGAGATCAGAAGAATGTACGAGCCTTTTCCTCTAGCACTTTTCTGTTAACTTTTCCGCGACTCATAAATTTCTCTATCTTTTTTCTGCAGCATGTGGGTTGGTGGTCTCCTACGATCATAAGAGGCGAGGATCGAGAGGCTATTCACATTCCAAACCACAAGTTTACAGTTAATGTTGTCCGGAATCTGACTCAGAAAACTCATTGGCGTATTAAAACTCACTTAGCCATCAGTCATTTGGATGTCAGTAAGATAAATGTGAGCATTACTTAACTCTCGTAGCCAAGAAAATACAGCAAAATAAGCTATACTACTGATGTTTGATCTCTATGTTACCATGACTTTCTGTAGAATATTGTAGCTGACATGCGCAAAGTGTTGGCAAAGAATCCCCAAGTTGAGCAACAGAGGTTACATAGAAGAGTATTCCTGGAGAATGTCAACCCTGAAAATCAAGCCCTGTTGGTTAGTGTCAATGTTTGATTATTAATATCTTGTGACTTTTGGATAGATTGTCATTATCAGTGTAAAGGCTGCTTTAGTTACATGATTTTCGAACCAGTATGTTTTGAAAATTATCTTGGGTGCTTTTACTTCTCTCTAGGGTGTAAGAGTATGTCTGGTCTGCTTGCAACTTTCTAGATCTGGAGTACCCAGAGTAATTTCATAATCGTGGCTGCTGCTTTTGTTGCCTCCAGATATAATAGGCTAGAATTGTATCTTAATTGAAGTTGGTAAACTCTTTTAACAAAGAATTAGGGTTGTCTTCCAAACTAATCGATTGAATTGCAGTTCCCGAGCAGGATGTATAGAAAGAAGCAAATTATGTAAACTCAAGGCACACTACTTGGTGCCCATTTACTGAAGATTTGTGCTTCATGAGTATCAGTGAGACCATTATATTAGTACACCTCGTGATCTATTTACCTTGAGAACTGGTACATAAAGCAAGTAAATCAAGAAGTACCACTCTCCTTCTTTGATTCAAGGTAGTGTATAGTATAATTGGAAAGCAGTGTGTGAATATTATCTAAGTTCATTATGTAATGGCAGTTTATCTAATTGACTGATGATCTTTCCATTTGCTAAAAAGCAAAATACTTTCATGGTCCAGTTGAACCTAGTCCACTCTGCTTGCCTGCTTTCAATTAGCTATTACTTGGGGTTATGGCTGACCCATCCATTTAGCATACTCCGTATGTCAGGGAACCAATTGTTGTTTGCATGTGTGTGTGTTTTGTATGGTTAGGTAAGTGAGAGACTCAGAAATTCTCGAGGACCGGGCTGTTTATGCTCCTCAACATGTACTCTGTCTCACATGAAAAGTTGCTTGACATTCTTGAAATGCTATTCCGCTGGTGGTTTATTTACTCTTATAAATATCTGCTTCATTATTGTGCAGATCTTAATATCCTGCTTTGTCAAGACATCACACTTTGAAGAATACTTGTGTGTCAAGGTGAGTGAAGATCCTGCTACAAATCCTATATGAAGAGTTTCTGTAATCCAAAATATTTAGTAAAACAGTAAAATGTTCTATCCTTAATTTGAAGCCCACTGCTTTCTGTAACTTTAGTATTAATCCTGGCAATGGTAGGAAACTGTCGATAAAATATTTCTTTCAAAATCCCCATGTATGTATGCAAATGAAGTTGATTGTTCCCTGCCGAAGTTCACTTCTCTCCCGAACCCTCCCATCACTTGCTCCCCAAAAATCAAGTAATTGAAAAGCTACAGTTCTGTAGGTGCCAGTGACAAAATTATTTGTTGGGGAATCATCTAGTCCAATGAGATGTGCTCTTTTCTATTTTCTGCCTTGTAGCCCATGAACAATAGGCAATAAGTTTACTTTATCCAGAAAAGAGTGGAAAAAGAAGGCAATGATTTCTTTGTCTTCTGAGATGCTTAACACTTGAATGTAGCTATAAGTAATTTCTCGGCTTCTGAAGATTGCTTTATCAGACGATTCTTCTGCTTATTACGAATAATCTGCTCATGAAATACATATCGAATTGCTGTTTCATATGTTTGTTTAACAAGAGATGGTTGAAATATGGAATTTGTGAACTGAGATGAAAGTTGGCACCTACCTGTTTAGTGGTCATTTAATTTCAGGAAGGATACTTCTTATTGGCTATTGCTAGTCGGTTTTTGGTTCCATTTCATTTGGAGATCCACAACTTTGTGTTTTGACCTTTTCTTTTTTCTTGGATGATATTAGGAAGCTATTTTGTTAGATCTTCTCAGAGTCATTCGACATCACCGAGCTCGGCTTGCCACTCCCATCCGTACTGTTCAGAAAATATATAGTGATGCTGACTTGGACAACATGCCATATGACTCTGCCTTCAGTCGTGGAGCAGCATCAACTCGTCCGTTGCTACTGATTGAGCCATCTTATAAAGTCAATGGGGAAGATCGCACAAAAGGTCGACCAATTCGTGTGAATGGTGAAGAAGACACCAAGGAAAAGTCTACCATGAAACCGGCACCTGACAGCAAGGTTGAAACCAAGAGCGGACCTGCATCTGATCCTAAAATCAAAGAAACACTTCCAGCTAACTCTAATGGTAAGGATGTGCCAATTTCTGACCTGAAACTTGATCCCAAAGTTGACAAAATGGCAAATGCTGAATCCAAAGATGACATCAAAGCATCGTCGGATCCAAAACTGAGTAAAGCAACAGTGAAAAACACTTCAAAACCGGTCCCAAAAGCTGAGCTAAAGTCTGCAGAAGTTGGTACTTCTGATTCCAAAGATCCTCCAGAGAACATCTCTAGCAACAAGCAAGTTAAGAAGGTAAGCCAGGGAAGTGGTCACACGACCAATGTAGTTGATAATTCCGCAACTTCTCCATCAGATGTTAGAGAGAAAACAGGAAATGTCCCATCTACTTCACAATCTAAAAGAGAGGATGAAAAACCACAAGTCACACAACCATCTGTGCCATCGAAACCTGCATTGGAAGAGAACATTGTTCTTGGTGTTGCTCTCGAGGGTTCAAAAAGAACCCTTCCAATTGAAGAAGAGCTGTTGCCACCACCAAATCCAGCAGAATCCAAGGAAATGGCTACTAGCCGTAGTAGTAGTAATGCTTCTACCATTGCAGAGAAAGATAAACAAGACGGACAGCGTTCAAACAGACCTAATTCTACAGCCCCAGATCAGTCGGGTAAAGGGCCCTCAACCGACAATTGATTCGACTATGTTTTCACTAACAATTCATGTGACACCAATTCTTTGTCAACACCAGATTTGATGTTATATGGTCCATTGAAAGAGTTGTCTTGATGTCCAGGATAGTCAAGTATTTAGCCTATCACTCTAGTATAAAATTGGTCAACTTATAGGAGTTAATCATGTTAGTTTCTATTGGTTATTAATGTATGTATTATTGTCATGTGTCCAGTTTGATCCTCCAGTGGCATTTTTTTTGGTTATTGGCCTGGTTGAGCAACTTCTATAGGAATTGTCATTTTTCTCAGTCATGCTGGTTTACCGCAGACACACACATACATGTATTTGCCATTTGTGTAATCTATATCTAATCAGTGATCCTACCAGAGATAGTCAACAAACTTCTTGTTTTCGAGAGTGAATCTATCAAATTTGAACAGTGATTAACGATCACTATATGTCCAAGGAATTTGTTCTTGGCATCATTCATAAAAGATCCAGATTCCTACTTTGTATCCAAGGCTTCTAAACTTTCAATGAGGTGAAAGGCACATATTCAGATCTTGCCAACTGTTTATCCTTTTTCTCTGCATTTCATCCTTAACCAGCGGTCTCTAATTTAAATATAGAAAATGAAGAACCCTTAACCCGCTCTGCAAGGGGGTTTTCGAGTTTGAATATAGAAAAACAAAACTAGAGTTGAAGTGGCTTTGAGAAGAATTTGGTTGCACATTAAAGATACTTCAATTTCATTAATTTCTAGTTGAAAGCCATAGTGTAGACATAATGAAATCAATTCCACTAGTTGCCATTTGATAATTATCAACCTCTGCTACATCAACCAAACGAAACAAACCACCCTTTTGATTAAACTACAAGAACTGACATTACATAGTAAAATATATCTGTCAAGACTAGAATACATCTGTATATGCACTCTTCATAGGAGTAATACACATATATTGTACAACATATTCCTTCCACCCCTACCGTAAATCTCAACGTGGTGACACATAAATATATATTACCCCTACAAGTCAACAAAAGGGGTGGCATCTTATTTATAACTATAATATAAGGCATAATAAACAATAATTTGATGACCAAACAAATAATAATAAAGATCTATATGGTAGGCCCTCTCAAGCTTGGCACATACAATCAGGAGCAGGATATGTATAGAGGGATTGCTTGGGTTTGCGGAGTCTGATTTGGCCTTGTCTGTTTTGGTGCCCTTCAATTACTGATTCTTGAAACTCAGGCCAAGTGAGTGTCTTGTTCAAGAAAAGCTGGCCTAACAATGCCATGTTTGGCCTTATTGTCTTCATATTGTTGTATGTTCTGTGTCCCACCTGTCAATTTCAAGGTAGGTGTATTATTCATTAGCTGTGTGGACCACATATAGCCAGCCTAATAATGCGGCATTTATGTTCTGTGCATTGACCGTGTAAAAACTATTTACACAGACAAATCAACAACATACCTAGTGTATGCATACCTTACTCCTACCTCGTGGAGTGAAGCAAATCAAAGTAGTAACAGAAAGGAAAAACGACAGTGAAAAAAAAAAAGATGACAACTAATAGGAAAGCAGTGCAGAGCATACATGCAAGGAACAGTGACATCAACAAATCACTTAGGGTAAATCTCTGCCGTCTGTCCCACTTAATGTGATGCACTTGGAGTGACGCGTTTCATTTTACGTGAAGATGTTCGAGTAGACAAAGAAAGAATGGCAGACTTTTGAAGCTAGTGATTCAAATGTCATGACATTTCTGTGGCTATAAAACCATGTCTTCAAGGTTTAATTGGCAAGTTCAAGATTAAAATGTTTTTATTGATTAGAAAGGTGTCAGACCAAAAACAACTAAAAAGGCACAACAGAGAGGGAGTAATCAGGTAATTGTAACTAACCTGCGATCACAAGTTAAACTATATTCTATCAGTGTTATATAACTTAAATCTACCATTAACATGTTTGAAAGAAATGACTAACAACTAATGGAGTAGATTCTAAAGGGCGGTATAGCAGGCCACAGTGAAACTAGAAGATGAAAAGATTTGAATGATTACCATTGCATTGTGCATATTTCCAGGGGAGGCGGAAACGAAAATATCACTGTGCATGCCAACATAATAATCAACTGCAGCCAATAATGAAGCCTTTCCTTTGATAAGAGCTCTTTCCTTAGAAGAAGCAAGGCTCTTTTTATCTTCCATCAGGGGAAACAAACTTCTTAAGGCTGAAACCCTGCGTTCCCCGCCATAAACCTAGAGAAAACATGAACAAGCTTCAGGACACGAAGATATTGGCTTTACTTCAAGTATTCTAGCCTTAAAGAAAGGCATATTGTTTCTATAAATGCAGAACTTCAGTGAAGACCTTATGGGAGGCAAGATATAGACGAGTGTTGTTGTCGAATCCCAAAGCTGCCAGCAGCAATCCAACTTCTTCGGGGGTCAATGGGCACCGTCCTTGACTCCTTAATTCTTCATCAGTAAATTGAGAGTTGATGACCCTTCCTCCCCAAATTACTTGCCTGTATTTAGCTAGAGCCAAATTTTCAGCCTTGCCACCACCAAAATCACAGGCTGAATGAGCAGCCATATCCTGGAGAGATAACAAGTCCAAAGGTTCTTAAATTATGTGACACTTTGGGTGGAGTAAAATTGACTAAAAAATACGGAACTGAGAAATATTCATTAATAAGTAGTGTTATATTGCCTATAACAGGCAGTAAAGGAAAGCTGATCTTTTCAGGAAAGTGGATGTACTAATATTTGATCGGGAGATATTGCAGGACAGGTAGCTCAACAACAGTAAGGTGTTTTTACCTTGTCAAAGCGAAGGTGAAGAACAGCAAACTTGCCACCTCCTTGTTTGGGCTTAAGATCAGTAACCTCTCTAAGGTAGTTGTTACTAACCATGTTGTCTTCACTAGGAGGAAACCTCAGGCGAGTGATAAGGGCATCCCCGAGTTGTCTGATGTGCGGAACAAAGGCCAATGCTTGAAAGTTGACTTTACATCGTAGGTGTTGGAGGTACTTGGGCATGTTGTCAAACGTCAGCCGGTGAGAAAATGGTGCTATGGCAGCGATTCCATAACTGATCCATTCATAAAATATTAATATACAAAGCAATGTCACAAATTCCAGCAAAAGGCTGATAAGAGAATTACTATCTGCAGAAGCTAATAACTGAACGAACAGAATATGACTATATCAAGAAATAAATCAAACACATAAAATATAGTCCATGCCTAACTTAAATTTTGGTTAAAGGGAACATACAACTTAAAATGAATAGTAAAATCCTGGGCAGTGGAACTTTTGTAGAATTCCCTTAAGTTTTGAGCACTAAATCCTGCCAGTAATTTACCAATTATACATTTACTTTGTCATACGGGTGGGTTGAGAAACTGAACACAGTCTACATGACTATCATACAACTAGACCAAATTCTTCAACAAAAACAATCTTGTGACTAACCTCTGCAGTACAGGTGACACATTCTCTAAATACCAATTTGCTGAAGCATGAACTGGAGCAGTCTTGATTCTTGTAGGTCGGATAGCTACGCCATAATATTCTCGCGTGCTCCAAGAGAATTCATCAGGCAACTCTTTGACTACAGCTACATCGTCTTTCAATGCATTGATGAAGTGATCCACATCAAAGATGTCCTCGAATGAGCTGTAGCAAAGAGGACGATAACTTGTATATATACTTAAAAGTTGAAAGTACACCAATTTTAGCACTATACTTAAGATACCTTGAATCTTGCCAAACAGGATTTACTTCCAACTGAGGGATCACAAGTGTGGCATTCAGAATTTTGGCAATGACAACTGCATCACAGATCTTTTCCAAGAAATATAGATGTCAGTAATGAAGGGTCAAACAGCTTGTTTCTATAATCAAAGGAGTTGATCATTATTCATTAATGTTGTTTCTATGAACTATCAAACAAAGGAATCATAATACGCACCCCCATCCTCTGTTGATTTAGTCCTCCATCAAGGAACACTTGAACGTATCCCTCAGATTTTTCAGGTACTGCTGCATAGTGCAAGGAACAGTAATTAGTCATTGGAAAATTAGACGGCAAGATCGCGCTGAAGCTCAATTGAGTTATTGCTTAACAGCAAGCCTTGAACTAGATGTAAATTTTAGATGTGATCATAGATACTCACTGGAGGCAGCATCAGATTCAGAACAAGGTTTCCATCCTTGGTGTTCCAAAGGTGTCCAAAGTTGTGACTGTTCTTCATTGGACTAAAGACAAAGAAGAAACCAAGCAAGACAAACTCATGACAGGAGAACAGAAGTTAATTTAAGAGGAACAAGTGAATGTGATCAATAAGGTCTTACGCACAGTTTGGCGTTGTATAGCACTCTTCGCAAGACGTGAGTGCCTGAATTTTGGAGCATTCAAATCCTGCACATGCAAATAAGTCTATACAATCAATATTTTCTAGATTGTTCCAGACATAATTACATAGATACACACCAAAAGCACGTAATTTAATCTTTATGGACGCAAATTTACCAGATTCCTAAAGTTTGTCAAAGAGATCACATGGAATTTCGGAATTGGAACAAAAGAATCTAAATATGTCATTTAGTCGAACTTCTCTAGTCCTTTTAGAGTCCATGTAATTCAGACTCCGGAATAATCATGGTAACCTTGATATTTCTTTGGTTATATCCTGTTTGCTTGGCTAGCCATGTTAGGTTCTATTCAAGAAAGTTATGCAGACCCCAAGTTCAGTTACCCCTTTTCAATCCTTTTATGCAGTAGCAACTGCAACAGTAGAGACCATAGTATAACATTACATCAAGCCTTTAAGTTTGAATACTTCCAATTGACATTGAAGCCAAAACCATCGACAGGAATGATTAGTTTATTGCTTGTCGCTTGAGAAAAGTATGATTATTTCCTCTTCTTTGGGATAAAATATGCATGTGATGTTTTTCCCAGAAAATTATGATTTCCTCTCTTTGAAAGAGAAGTATAATCATCTTGCACCAAACAGAATTTTGTTATTATTATTATATTATTTTAGGGCAATAGCAACTTCTTTGACTGTGTTGATCTACCAAATATATAAAAATTTAACTGAAAATCAGATCTTTTCAATGACATGAGAATTCTTCCATACAGACTGTACAGTCAACAGATCCAAAAACTTCCCATTCCTGAGAACCAGGCAAGTGGCATGAAGACGGGTTTAAGACTGGAAGAAACCATTAAAGAAATGACACTTAACTAGTCCAAAGTCAACAGATCCAACTTTAGTGACTCACCAAATCCCTCCTTAAACACCAATCACTGCTAGATTTACAAATTATACCAAAACAATAGTTTTTTGCTAGTTTCTGCTTCACTTTTCTGCTGTCTTGATATCAAAAGATACTACAAAATCAGCAAAATCCACCTAACAAAAAAACAACTTTCTTTCCACAATGCTAGTAAACAAACCATAATTTCCACATCCAAAAAAAATTCCACAATTGCTCATATCCACCAAAAAATCAAGACTAATGCTTACCTCCTCAGATAGAAAAAGTCCACTCCCTTAAACCTACACTCGCACTATCTACACTTCCCTTCCTGCCAACCCTAAGATCTAAATCTTTTACCACCTTACCTACCCTTGTAAAATTAATTAATCTTTAGATGACCATTTTCATCCAAATTTCACTCTAAAACCATTTTTCACCTTAAAGATTGCATTTTTACTGTTCTATTCCATCACCCTCTTTCTCCATCTACCTTTTCCATTCAATTCCATTAAACCACTAACAAAGAACACAAAATAGAAGAAAACAAAAAAGGGTACATTGAAGAAACTTAAAGATGGCATTTTTACTGTTTTTCCATCACCCTCTTTCTCCATCTACCAACAAAGAACACAAAACAGAAGTAAACAAGAAAAGGGTACATTCAAGAAACAACAAGAAGGCTAAATAACTATGTTTATAATTACACAAGACAAGTAAAATCTAAAGAAAAAGATAGAAACTTACAGAAAGAATGGTGGGTGAGGCATGGCTAAAAGTAATAAAGTAAACAGTCAAAAGAACCACAAAAAGACCAGCCATAGCACCCCCTCCTCTATGATTTCCACTCATGCTGCTTCTTCTCTTCTTCTTGTTGCTGTAGTGTATTTTTGGTTTTTGGCTCAACCCCTAATGAAAATATAAAGCATATAAAGAAAAGGGTGTGCCTAAAAACTCTCAAAAACTTGAAACAAAGGAATACAAGAAAGAAAAAAAGCAATCTTTTTTCAAGGAAGAAAGAGAGAAAGAAATCAAGAATCAGTAGGAAGAGTAAAGAGGGGCCAATATCATTATGAGCCTCAGTAAAAGCATCTCACATGGGGACACCTATCTCCCTTCCATATAATATCAACACATTTACCAAAAATCAAAGCATATAATAAAACCAAAGAAGCAAACAGCAAGCTTACAGCTGCCACTCTGAAGTGATTTTACTGCTACAAAAATTAGTTTTTGTGAAGAGTAAATGCTTTGGGGATGGTTCGTCTTTATCAACTATCAAGATGCAAAGGTGTTTACACCAATTACAGCCAAACAACGGATAGATTCATTGAAGTGAGAAAACATGGAAAAACAATTAAAAAGGTGCATCCACCGCTATGTACGTGGCAACAATTGAGGTGGGGTATTAATCTTTTGATTTCCGTGTCCATATTCGTATTAAAGTTCAACTAATTCGCGTACTAATCTGGATTTTCAGATAAAGTGCTCCCTTTAAGTATTTTTATGTATTCCTAACTGAAAATCGAGACTTTTAATTAAGAAAAAAACAGTATCATTCATTGCACCATTATGTCCGTGGCAACAATTGAGGTGGGGTATTAGTCTTTTCTCATTTTTTTTTATTTTCATGTCTAATATTCATATTAAAATCTAACTAATTCGTGTTCTACATACTAATCTGGATCTACACTATAAAGAGTCTATTTAGAAAAAGTGTTTCCGTTAAAAATTTCTATATATTCACCATTCAAAATCGAGACTTCTAATCAAAAAAGGAACAATCATTCATTGCATCGCTCCTAAAGATATCCGTGTCTAATATTTATATTAGAGTCCAATTAATTTGTGTACTACATACTAATTTAAATTCGCACTACATAGAATTTATTCAAGAAAATTGCTCCTATTAAGATATTTTACATATTTAGAACTTGAAATCGACAATCTTAATTAAAAAGAAGCATTCAACATTTATATTAGAATCTAACTAATTTACGTATTACATATTAATTTAAATTCGCACTACATAAAATTTATTCAAAAAAGTACTCTTAATAAGATTTTTTACATATTAAAAATTAAAAATCGATAATCTTATCTTATATAATTATTTAATTAAGATAAAAAGCAGTTTCATCCACCGTACCTGTGACTTTTGATGGATGAGTCTTTTCTTGATTAGCTTTATTGTGAATATCACAAGGAGGATTACTTTATTTTTTTTTTAAATGTGCTTTTTAATGTGACTAATAATAATGGTTGCAAATTGCAAATTGCAATTGGCAATTTAGGCACCAAGCCACCGACACTTGCTCTGTTACTGTTCTTTTCACATTCACAAGGAAGGTGAGTGGTGGGGTCTATTTGGTTGGGGAAGGGGTTGTTACAACTATTATGAACGTTCGATATTCGATTCGATGTTTTCGGTATTCAATTTTGATAATAAATTATTAAAAATAAATATGAAATATCATATTTATTATGTTTGACTCAATATTATGATTTTATATGATTTATGTCCAACACTAGTTCATAAGTAATTTTTATGACTATTTTTGGAAAGATATTTAGTAAATAATATTGAGAAATTTGTAAGATTTTTTAGATTATGGTTTAAAGTTTTCCCCTTTAATAGACTAAATAATTTATGGGGAAATATTGATTGGTAATTTAAAATTTGGTAAGTTATTATAAAAAATATTAGATGTATGTACATTATTTGATTTGTAGTATTAACAATATATAAGGAAACGGTGGAGTCAAGTCCCTAGTTTCACCAACATAGATTGTGGTGTACTGGTGGTAGTGATTTACCCTTAACTAGAGGTCTCAGGTTCGAGTCCTGAGTATGGAGAAAATCTTGTTGGCAGCGCCACCTTCGAATGGACCCTGCAGTGCGCGATCTGGATTTAGTCGGAGCTCCAATGTGGACTTCGGAAGCCGGGTGGAAAAAAAAAAGTCCCTAGTTTCATTTCGACCATTAAAATTTATTTATTAAGGGTGGAACGTTGTAATATATGTAGGGAAGACCTTCATAGATTGTGTACCAATAATATAAAAATCCAAAGATAGGGTCAGAAATAATTTAATTAATGGAGATACATTTTCAGAAATTTGATAACGCGTAAATCCTATCAAATAAGACCAATCAATATTCAAATGTTGTCTGGAAGAATAATTTTTCAAGAATTATGTTCATATATTTTTTATAAATGGGACAAAATCTAAATAATAACCTAAAAAGAGATATTACAAATCAATCGGAGCTTCATTTAGTCATATGCTCAAGAGATAGTTTTCCGTATACTAATAAGGAACCTGAATCATAATTATTTTAACTATAGTCTATAATTATTCCAAATTTTAACCAAAAAAATATTTTAAATGACTTTATTTATCAAACTCAATCTCAAATTTTTTAATTAAATTTTTTTTTAAAAATACTGTCCCATTATAATTTCCCTTTTGTTTTTGAGTGTTTTGGTATTGAGGGAATAGGATGAGGAAAGGCTTTTTGAGCCCTTTTTTCTTTGACTGTTTTTGTTGCTATTTTTTGGTGCCATTTTCCACCTTAAATAGACTCTAATTGTTTGCTCTTTAGAATAAACAAGGCCATAAAATGAGTAAAAATAAATAATTAATTGTTTAAAATGGACCATATAATAACATGTTCGAAACTAAAAAAATAAATTGAATTTAACTTTAATATATGGTGAAAAATGCAATCAAATAAGCAATTCTTTTTATTTCTCACTTGTGTCAAACTAGATTTGGATTCGCGTTAATAAATCTCATCCTTATAAAAATGTCTCCGTATTATGCAGAATTCAAACTCGAAATCTCTAATTATGAAATATAATATTATTCACTTCACTTGTTGAATAAAAATAATAGTAGTAATTTTCTTGATCTTATGGGGATTCATTCACATTAAGGAATAAAGTCTTTTTCAATAGTCCAAATCATAGAATTATTGGTTTTAATAAAATAATTCCCCACACAATTAATATGATTACTGAATTAATGGCTTTAGGTACATCCCTACAAATTGCTTTCCAATAATACAACTTAATGCAGCTTAGCTGTAGGAATTGATTTATTTTTCGTCAAATCGCTTAACTATGACAAGTTTAATTTATTTGACGTAAAATAATTGATGTAAACGATTGCTACGCCAAAATGTCTCGATGGATGTGTAGTTGACTTTCTTTAACGTGTGATACGTATAAATTCTTTAATGATTAATACATCAATTTGTTAATGTTGCTTCTTTTTTAGTAAATTTTTAAATTGGTTTTGAGGTTAATTAATGAATTTGTGACTTTTTAATTTAATTAACAAGTTGCGAGACATGAAATAAAATTTAATTTTCATTACTGATTTTATCAATTCTCAAAACAATTTGATATTTTAATAGGAGTACATTATTTATGGAAAGAAAAGTTTTTTTTTCTTTATTAAGCTTAGAATTTTACATATTTTAACTTGTTAGTGTATAAAATATAGTCTTGATAGACCCTTCGGGGTGGCCCAGTGGCTTGGGCTTGGAACTTCCATATTGGAGGTCTCAAGTTCGAAATCCCTTGCCAGCGAAAGCAAGGGGTTTGCCTTCTGGGTCGAGCTCGTCGCACCGGGCTTGCCTAGTGCAGGTTACCTCTCCTATGTGGTTTGCGACTGCGGGCTTCCCTTGTCATAAAAAAAAATAATAAAAAAATATATATATATAGTCTTGATATGTACGCAAATGTTATTGCTTCGATTGATGTGTATTTGACTTCTCTTTAACGTATTATAGGTATAAATTCTTCTTTACTTAAATATAATTAATTAATTACAAATACATCACTTTGTGCGTTATCGTTGTAATTTTATTTTATTTTATTTTGCATTTTTGCGGTTATAAAGGAATTTTCTACCTCATTCTTCTTCTTTTAATTAAAAAAAAGGTAATTAGGGTTAAAAAAATTTAGACAATCGATCAATTGAACTATTAAGATTTTTCATCTTATATTTCATTTGAAAAGTGAAGGAAGTATAATTATTCAAGTTCAAGAGATAAAGAAAGTGAAGTAAAGACGAGTAGACGACCCAATGACCTTTAAATTTAATTGTCAAGTAGTGAAACATGAAATAAAATTCAATCCTTTGTTACATCTAGGGGGTACCCTTGGGTTGTGACAAACTTGGTAATCAAAGTACAAGGTTTAGAATGATTCTAGGATGATGTCTCATAAGCCACATCTAGTAGAGTCTTGTTCATGAGTGTGAAGCATGCCACACTTATGAATGAGAGGCTATAAGATGTTTAGGAAGTTTCACTTCTTTCATTACTCTTAAGTCGTGCCTTAGAGTTTAATTCTATAAAAGTCCCTCTCCTAATCCTTCTCTTGTGTCTTCACGAAGGGCTAACGCTAGAAGAATGGAGGGTGGCATTGTGAATGAGGAAGCTCTTCAAGGTAATCAAGCTCCTCAAGTTAACCAAGCTCCGGTTGATCCCGTGGTTGAGAATGTGACCCATGCGGAGTTTAGGTCTACTATCCAAATGTTGGCTCAAGTCGTGACGGCTCAAGCCAATAGAGAAGTGATAACTCCAGTCAATCCTAATGTGAATTCGGCTGCTTCAAGGGTTAAGGATTTTGCTAGAATGAACCCTCCCGAATTCCATGGCTCTAAAGTGAAAAAGGATTCCCAAAGGTTTATCGATGAGGTTTATAAAATTCTTGCTATTATGGGGGTGTCCTCGGAAGAGAAGGCGGAGTTAGCCGCCTACCAACTAAAGGATGTTGCTCAAGTATGGTATGATCTTTGGAAAAGGGGAAGACCCTTATCTAGTAATAACATTCTTTAAAATAGTTCTATTTTTGTTATTTCTTTATCCCAATTACACATGATTTTTCTATGTAATCTCAATTATATGTAATTTTCCTTTTCCAACTAAACATTTTTTTTTGGTAAAAGATTTTTCTTTTTTCCAATTATTATTATATATATAGAAGCTTTTGGTAATAATTATGAGAAGACGTGTGAATTGTGATGCTTTGCGTTCAACAAAAGGAGAGGAGATTCTATACTAATCCAATGTACCATATGTATAAATCATCTATTTATCAAAAGATAATAATATTATAGACGGAGTCGAGATTTTTTAGTTTATAAAATTTTGGAATATAATTATTTTTTGCTTTCTGAATTTTGAATATGTTAATGATTTCTTTTAGCACAAATAAGCATTATCGAAACTAGGGGTGTGCATTCGGTTTTTCGGTTCGGTTTTGTGTTATTCGATTTGGGTTTTTCGGTTTTTGGTTTGAAAAAGTATAACCCAATCCGAACCAAAAAAAAATTGGTTCGGTTCGGTTTTTCTCTTTTCGATTTGGCTATTCGGTTATAACTTATTTCATAACTAATTAATAACACAATCAAAGTTATATTTGCATGCTTAAAAAATAAAATTTTCATATAAGGAAAAGTACTAATTCTAGTTCTGCTGATTTTTTTGTCATGAAAGTGCAAGTAATATGTGATATTTATAGTTATAATGTAAAACCTAATGCCTAAACTTTAGTGAAATAGGATGACAGTAATTTGATATGGGCCTAAATATTACAATAATACTGAATTATTAGTACCCTACGGCCTACATAGTAAACCTAAATATTATATGTGTAATTATTAATCTATATATATATATATAAAATTCGGTTTTCATTTTTCTAAATCCGAAACCAAACCAAAAAAACCAAACAAAATAACTTATAAATCCAAAACCAAACCAAAAAACCAATCCAAATTACAATTCGATTTGATTTGGTTTGATTTTTCGGTTTAATCCAATTAGTGCACACCCCTAATTGAAACGATATCCCTTGATTTGATAACTTTTTTTTAATAAAAAATAATTGAATTTATCAACCTAATGATAAATTTACTTATTTCACACTGTTCTTCTAGTCATGCTATTTTCTCTTTACTTTTTATATTCCCATACATAATATTGAAGTACAATACTAAAATTACGAAATATTTGAGCTAAAATTATCGAGTTCTATCGAGCCAAATGAATTAAGGACTGCCCAATGCATGCGGAAAATAAGACAAGCCTCACATTTACCTGACATTTTGATTCTTCTTTCATCTAGTAGTTAATTTGTTTTACTCTTTTGTTTAAGGATCATGTCATTAATTAAATAATTAAAAGGATAATTATACTATTGAATAAATGAAAAAGATTAAAGAATACTTAGCAATTTGTTAATATATGTTCACCTAATCATCTATATATTTTAAAAACTCTCTTTTGTACAGCATGTTAACTTTTTGTTAATTTTTTAATGGACTTTATTTTATCATTTTGATAAAGTGAAAACAAAAAGAAAAACCAATAGGAATTAGACAAAGAATATTATCTAAATAGTTGTATACCACGTGGCAGCTTCTTATACTGTCAATAATTCAGCCAACCACTAAAATGCTTAGAGATTAAATAAAAAATAATTTATTTCTAAATGAAATATTTATTAAAAATTGATAATAATATTTATGTAATTTAGTAGAGGACTAGTGATCATGCTATATATAATTTCATTTTATGATCAATTGATTTTATGGTTTGATGAAATAGTATGAAAACAAACAACATGCTAATGATATTAGAGCATTACACTAACCTAAGTTTGGATATTCGAATATTGGGAAAAAGGACAAATATATCCTTAGACTATCGTATATGGTATGCAGATACCTTTCGTCATACTTTTGGGACATTGGTGTCCCTGCCGTCAAAAAACTTGAGCATATATACCCTTTATACTAACGGATATACACGTGTCACAATCTTATCCACCAACACGACATTTATTAAATATCGGATCGACAAATAAGATTGTGCCACGTGTCCCTATTTAGTCTTCTATTAGAGTGAAGGCATATATGCTCTAGTTTTTGGACGACAGGGGCACCAATGTCCCCAAAAGTATGACGAAGAGTATATGCATACCATTTACGATAGTTTGAGGGTATATTTGTCATTTTCCCTCGAATATTTAATACTTTGGCTAATTCCTTTATGAAGTGCCTTTTAACATATTATGTTTGACCAAGAGATAATATGATAATATAATCTTTCAACAAGAATATTTTTATCTTTTTGAAAGAACTAATTTTCTGCCTATGCTTCTCGAAAGAAGTAGAAATTTATAGCTTCTCCTCAACAAATAAAAAAACAAAAATCACTTGTAACTCAAAATACTTTTTATTTTTTAATAAAAATACCTCAAATCTCAAAAAAAAAAAGATGGAAAAAAATAAATACTTGTAGCCTCCTAGAGCTACACTTAATAGAGGGCAGCGAAAACCGAATTATAATTTATAGGTGGGTTAATCTACTTACACTAATCTTAATTATGCATAAAGATTGTTTCTTTAAGTACCCATTTAAATTTCTTGGATTTTAACATTATAATTTTGAGCTTTTTTTTGTTCTTCAATGGCTGGATTTTTATCAGGTTCAAGGCATTTGTATCTCATTTTTTACAATTGGATTGTGTTTTTTGGATGGCAAGTAGAATACCCTTTTGGATTTCCTGTTTGTTTTGCACAATTTTTGGTTTTTTTTGTTGTTGTTGTTGGTGTGTGTGATGGATTTTGAGTTTTTGGTGTTTAGGTTTCAAGTGTTTTATTTTGGTGTGAAAACTTTGAAAGAATCTGGGTATGAATATGTCTATGATGCTGTGGAAAAGCCTCTGCTTTTTGCTCAAACTGCTGCTTTTTTTGAGGTAATATCTGAACCCATGTTTCTATTGTGTGTCTGTGTGTAGCACATTAACACTTACACTCTGTTTGGATGGTTGTTACGTGATGTTTCATAATGTATTGTATTGTGTCGTACTGTATTGTTTTAAGTGAATTGCAACTACTGCATGAAGTCTAACAGTTGATTTCTTGTCCATAAATCTTGCTGAACAGATACTTCATAGTCTAGCAGGTATACAACATTTGATCTGAAGCATTTCTATGTTCTTTGTTTTAGGTAGAACGTTTTATATATAACAATAACTCGTTTATCCTTCTCTTCATCCTCAAATAAGGTTTGGTAAGGTCTCCGATATCATCAACTCTTCCACAGATAAGTTCAAGATTATACGTAACCTGGGGAATTCTATGGAGTTTTCCCGAGGTTAGTATTTTCCTTGCAGATCACAGTAAAGCATTCCGAAGCTTCTTTACTATTGACTTGACTTGTTGATTACAGGTCCGGAGTCATATACTTGTTAGTTCTCTAGTGATTAGTTGGTCTATTACAGAGGTGAGCCTTGCTTATTCATAAAAACCATCAGCACATAAACTCAGATTATTAACATTGGTATTATCGTTATGTTCAACTTTAGATTATTCGATATTCATTTTTTGGCATAAGGGAGACAGTTGGTTCTGCACCTTCATGGCACTTGTGGTTAAGGTATTACCATTTAACTTGAAGTCATCATTCTAAAAGTCGGAATCCATAAAGTTGAAATCATGACTGTGCCTCTGGTGATGGATATAGTTTCTAGCATGTTCTTATTAAGCTGATTTCCTTACTGCAGGTATAGTACTTTCCTATTGTTGTATCCTATTGGCATCACAAGTGAAGTAGGTCTAATATATAATGCCCTGCCTTATATGAAGGTACCAAGATTTTCTTTTTTGTGTGTTTCTTTCTCACTTAGAAATGGCAATAAACTCATCTTTCTATCCATTGAAGAGGTGGCAAAGTGCTAACCCGCAAGGGTGACCAAGTTGGTTGAGCATGGGAGGTTCGAAACCCCCTGCATGCTTTCTCGGTCGAAGTCATCACACAGAGCTTGCCTAGTGTAGTTTACCTCTCCTATGTGGCTATTACGCTGAAGCAAGGTTTACCCTGTGCGTACTTGAAGGATAGCTGACTATGTCTTGTTATCGACTTGTTTTTTCGTAGGAATCAGGAAAGTATTCTATTAGGATGCCAAACAAATGGAATTTCTCTTTTGATTACTACTATGCAGCATTTGTTTGCCTTGCCATCTATTTACCAGGCAAGAACCATAACATCATTCTCTTACTAAAAGTATCTTCGCATTCAGCTCAAATATGTCAATTCTGTTTATTTACTCGGTTTCTTGGTGAGGGAACTCGGAGACAGAATATCGAGTTTATTACAGTTCCTTTTTAGATTATTATTAGGATAGCCAGAGCAATGATTGACAAGACGATGTTTGTAAAAATGCAGGCTTTTCTCACCTGTATAGTTACATGCTTGGGCAGAGAAAGAAAGCACTCTCTGAACCAAAAAAGCATAGGACACAGGCGGACTAGCACTGTGGCTCCATCCCTGAGGACACGGTCTATAGGCGGACTAGCATTATGGCTCAAATGACATACTTGAAGAACGAGAGAGTCCTCTCGATCATATGTTTCTTTTCTAGGGAAAAAAGTACCTACCAAATTCGAATAGTCGACTACTTTTGAGTGTAACATTTGGTAGTCATTTAGTTATTGTATCTCAGACAGTACACATGTTTTAAGCTGCACACAGTATACCACAAGTTTATATCAAACAAGATTATCAAGAACATAACGATATGTCGAAAAGGCATCAACCAAAGGCTTTAATCAAGGGGACAATATCAGATGATGTAACTTATATCCCAACAATACAATGAAATTTGAAAAAAAGCTTCGTTTTCTTTTCTTCCTAAACTCAAATTAACAATTGACACAGACAAAAGGCTCATGCCAATGCCAGCAATATCTAGTTCAATGCAAAGATAAGTGAATAATCTTACAGATCGTAGACATATAATACCTGCCACAAAGCCAAACCCGCCTCCCTCCTATGATGCTGGTTAGCAGTTGTGTAAAGAAGACGAATACGTTCACTTATTCTATGTCAATAATGAACTTGCACAGTTTTTCTATGAGAAACCCCGCGATACCATCAAACTCTTACTGGTTTCTGTAGAACAGCAGACAAATAAACCTCAGATTTTCCCGAACCATTGATCTTCTCACCAACAATCCATTTAAGCTTTTTGTACCCAAAACGTTCGATCAGCCTCGTTAATGCAGTTTTCTTATCTTCATTTGAACAAAGAAAGTTATCCAACCAAAACAACCCTCCAGCCCTCAAAACTCTATCGATATCAAACACTAAAAACTCTAATTTCTCAGGACGTCCACTCACATCCAATACATTTCCCACATGTACCAAATCAAACACGTTATCATGAAAGGGAAACCGATGATCTAAACTCAAATACAATGGGAATACACCCCGTGCAGCAATGAACTCATTAAATGGTGCATCGGCATTCAACGTAGCAGTAACTATAGTCACATTCCTTTCAGCCATTCTAGCAGCAAATGTACCAGATCCACCACCAATATCAAATCCAATTCTAATTCCACCACCATTTCCCAACATTCCCAATACATCATCAATCAAGAAATCATTTTTCCCTCTACCCTTAACATATCTTTGCCTCTCAAACCCACCACTACTTACAACATCAAAACAACCAGCACAATCTCTATTCAATTTCTTAACATTTAAACAAGCAACATTCTTACAACCAAGACCACTCCAACTATAAATATTTTCACTATAATTTCCCCAAAGTGAATCAGGTAATTTAAGCAAACCAACCTTAGGTATTGTCTTAGCAAAACATCTTCTTCTTGGCAAAGGCTCACAGCCACTAAGAATCAGCTTCTGCCCAAGACTCCAATCATCAGGACAAAGACCATTAACCTTATAATTCATAAACTGAGAAAGCAAATCTAAAGATTTCACACAAGAATGTCCAATAGAAGCAACCATTTCAGTAATCCCAGTTCTTGAATCTTTACCCAAAGGGAGCAAATGGGGTTGCAAGAAATTTCTCACTTCATTTGGAACTTTGGGACTAGAAAGATCAAAACTTTCATACCCTAAAAGCTCTTTTTCCATTTGGGCAAGTTTTTTTTGGGAAGCATCAATTTCTCTTAGAATTAAAGAAACTTGTTCTGAGATTAAAGATATGTTCTTGTGGGTATGTGGGAGTAGTAGATGATGATGGGGGTTTTTGGGTGAGGATGTAAAAGCATATAAAGCAAAAAGATTAGTTGTAACAACAGAGAAAAGCATAAGTAGATTTAGAGCTGAAGAACAATATGTAGCTTTCTTGAATCTAGCAGTTCCATCACCTATTTTCAAAGAAACAGATCCCATTTTTGCTCCAAACAAACACCAGCTTGGTGCTGATGTTTTACTTCTATGATTGTAGTAGTGATTGTAGTAGGAGTTAGCCACTAAATCAATGAAAATAAGCAAGATGGGGAAGAACAGGTAGATTTGGGATAAAATTTTATATTAGGAAAGTGAATTTGGTGATCTATGTTTTGTCGGTTGTTTGGAGTTTGTTAACAACCAATAGTCTCACAGTGTAGTATTGACTTGATGAATAGCAATAAGAAACTATAAATAGAATGATAATTATTTCGATTTCTTTAAATTTCATATTTGAACTAATATATGTGTGAGTTTTCTATCTGAATTATCATTAGTTATTTATTGAAATGTATTTCAAGTAGCAATATTCAATTGTTCTCTTTTTACTTGGTGATATTTTAGGTTGAAAACTCGCACACTTGATAGTTGAAATGCATTTTGATAAATAGTTTAGAAAGTTCACACCCCTTATAGTTAAGGTATACTTTGATAAATAGTTTTGAAAATTCACACACATGATAGTCGAGTTAAGTTCTGATAAATAGTTAATTATAAGAAACACATACACACCCAATGGTTCGGATATGAAACTCAAAAAATCGGACGGTTTTACACATGTTTTGAACTATTAAACTATTAATAATAAGGTCTCGGGTTTGAGTTTTCTTAGATATGGGATCGCCTTTGTCAAGAATTACCAAATTTTATTGATATTCTAATTCGAACAAGTAAAAAGGACATATATTGTTAGTATAGTGGACAAAGTGAACATAGTAATACTCCCTATGTTCATTTTTACTTGTCTAATTTAGACTTTGCACGCCTCTTTGAAAATAATGATTTACGTATAAATCAAAAGGCACTCAGCAAATCATAAGCCAAAAATAAAAAAACCTGCTCAAGATAAAATAGCCCAAAACCAACATATAAATAAACTAAAAAACACATAAACTTAACACAAAACATGAACAGAAAAGCAGAGAAAACCCAAAATTTCAAGAACAATCAATAATCAAACTGAAAAAAAAACTAAAAAATTGAAGCTTTTGACACAAAAGCACTTCAACAAATCAAAAACTAAGGTCGACAATTTCATGGCATAAGATAAAAGTAAATAGACTAAACTAGTCGAACTTCAATGCTAACATCAAACACCAACTAGGAACAAAAGAAAAAATGATTCTAATTACCAATTTAATGGCATAAGACGAAAGTAAATAGACTTTCCAAAATTTAAAATTAATTTAAATTATTCAGACAATAATATATTACTACAAATCATCTACTGAAAATTTCAAAATAACCTATGTTTAAATCAGAATATAAATAAAATTATAGTTTACGGTCATCAAGTAAACATTTAATTTTACAACAAAAAAGAAAGGTAACTAATTTGCCCTTATAGTTACAAGTTGACAAGTTCAATCAAAAGATTAATAGTGCTAATTAATTAAGCTACTAGATACTTGCGATGATATTTATATAAAATATGGGAGACAAATACATGGGATTAATACACCAATTACATACATAATATGAAATTTTTTGGGGTTAGCTTTTACATTAATCTTACATTAATTAATTATAATATTTAGTAGTTACTTTTTTTTTCCCTCCATCCGATAACATACAAAAATAGCCACACCTTGCTTTGATTCCTTTCAGCCTGAGTAAGGTAGCCTGAAATAAAAAATAAAATAAAAAAGATGAATATACATATAATATCAGAAACAGATTCAGAATTTTTTATGTATTATAAATCTAGGGCATAAAGGTGAACATATAGAGACAAAGTTAAGATTTAAATTTTATGAATACGTTCTAATTTTAGGATAACTACATCAAGTGTTAGTAGCTAGGTTTTGGATATAATTTTTTTTTTTACATATTTATGAGTTTCTAAATACAATACAATACAAGATATGAACTAAAGATATTTGGTTCAGTCATATCCGTATAAAGACTTCTAGCTTCAATAATACATATTCATAAAAAAATTTAACACGAAAATACCAAGTTTGAGTCAAAATTACTGAACTCGATTACACCCCTAACTTTTGTTGTCGCTCAGCCTCGTATATACATGTTATAAACAGTTAAATTACACCAATAATATACAACAACATATTGATAAGTGTAATCCCGCAAGTGAAATTTGAAAAGGGTGATATGTACGCAGCGTTATCCATACCTTCAAAAGGTAGATACTAGATAGACAACTCGTTTGATCGGAGAATAAGTTATCTCAAGAATAATTCTAGGATTAGTTCTCCAAAGATTGCTATCCCACCCTCAGTATTGAAAAATATAACACAACAATTCGAAATAAGTTATTTCACGATTTTGTTCCAAATCAAACATAGTATAAACTCATCATAAAATTAAACTTGAGATTAGTTATCCCTTTATCCTTCGAACCAAATGAGAAGAAAATTAGAAAAATTAAAGTACTAACCCCAATTTGAGAGAAGTATCAGAACTATCATCATCTTGAGAAGGAGGGCCAGTAGAGTTGCATGGATTTGTGACTGATTCAGATGATTGGCCTTCTTCGTTATTACTATTAAATCCATTTTCTGATTCAAATGCTACTACTACTGGCTCTTTGTATCCATTATTATTATTATTATTAGATATCTCCATCAGCTACAAAAAAAAAAATTAAAAATAAATAAATCAGCAACAACATTTAAGTACATAATTATTGAAGTGAATACTCGTGGCATAAGGAAGAAACACTCATTATTAATATTTTTTTATCATTCTAAAAGCTCACTATCAAGATCTTTTTTTATTTCAAAAGTTCGAGTTCTAGACTTTTGATAATATTAGCAAGCTCTATATATGATCCCAATTGTTTTACTTTGTCTTAATTTGGAGTTACTATGTTTCTTCTTATTTTTTAAAGACGATAGAATTCGATCAGCTTATCACACTTAAACTTATTTTATTGAGTATAATTTTGTCTGTGGAGATTTAGGCAAATAGGAAAAAATCATCTAAATATTTATAGTTTTTACTGAAATTTGAACAAGACACCTTTGAGAATTTCAGAAGTTACGGGCTATCTAAAATATCACCTTATTGGTATATCTAATTTATATGAGTTTTTGTATAAGAGTTGAGACTCTTTTGATGAAAGAATTCAAGATCGCTATTCAAAATTATAGTAAAACATTCAATTTTTATTTCTGGTCTATTTTTCACGAAAAAATTTACATACCTGTTGCCTTAATTTTTCATTTTCTTCCATTAGTTGCATGCCCTGTTGATTTTTCACAATATTAATTATCAGCCTCGACGAAATCCAACTAAAATTACGATATAAGAATTTTTACACAATCAAATCACTTAAAACGATAATATTCCTAACCTTTTGTTGGAGTTGGTTGATCTCTCTCATTATTTTATCACCCTGATATATGGATAAAGCAAGTTGTGTAAGAACAATAAAAAAAAGGAACAATCGATCATAACTTGTTATAACATATTAAATTATTAGACTAATAACTTAAAATATATATTTTATAATGTCAATATATATAAGTTAAATCTCGACCTTTCTCTCTATGACGCGGCTCAATCCAGTTTCAAGAGATCTCTCCAATTGTTGCAACTCTTCAATATTTAGTCCTTGAAGTTCTTCTCCCCTCATTTGCCTGTTAACCGATGCTACTTGTTAGAGAACTTCTAATATTATTATTATTATTATCGTAATTTGTTTATATATATAATCTGTCTCTCTTTTACTTTTATTTGACGCATGTGATGATATTATGAATTGAACTAAAAAGAACAGTGATAATTCATATAATCGATTTCATATGTAACTATGATATACCTTAATCGATGACTTTTTTCGGAAATTTCCTTGCTTAATCTGGAGTAATTGCTATTCTCTACAAGCTGCAAACAATATAAATAAAATGTTTGTTGAAAAAAATCCAAAATTATAAAAAGAAAAAAAAATGTAATTAAGGTTTAAATAAATGGATTAAGAAACTAATTAATTACCTGAAGTTCAAGAGATGGTTGATCCAATTTTTCCAAATTTTTGGAATGCAAATCACGCCTCTCAAGAATTTGTTTCATGCTTTATGAGAAAAAAAAAGAAATTCTAAGATCTTATGTAAATCGTTGAACTGCACAATTATATATTAGTTATCTTTTATGTGATTGATTATGATATCGATGCATACATATTAAAATCCTTGAAGAATGTATGTGTCATGTATCCAATATGTTAGGGACACATGAGCATAACATCAAAGAAAATAAAAGACATATTTGTAATTTTTTGTGAAGAAAACTAACTTCAGATTTAACTTAATCTCAAAAGAAAAAAATATTGCTCAACACCGACACAAACAACTTATCCCTCAACTAATGTGGAACAGATAACACCTCTTCCCCGCCCGAGCAGGCCTATCAACTTAACAACATACTAATAGCTAGTGACAAGCCTGACTCAACTTTAAAAGTAATTAGCCTATGAGATATAAGATTATCCAAGACTATAAAAAGACGATCATTTCATCTCTTAGCTAATATATGAGACACTAAGTATCAAGGATGATAAATAAGTGAATTACAAAAAAATCAAATTACTGAATCATAGACTATTTAGTGAACATTTTAGCACAAATACAAGGTTTTCACTAATCTTATGGATTCTCATAATTCGTAGCTAGAATTCTAACTTTCTTATAACATTTACATATATACCTCCAATGATTATAGTGGGGATAGTTATTATTGTTCCCTCCTTAACAGGTTGAGTATGAAAATATAGTCCCTATGATAAAGTGTGTTTTATGTGGGATATTTTATTGCGAATTCAAATTAATAGAGTTCATAAATAATCGTTCTCAAATATCAAATATCGAGGGAGAAAAACAATTATTTTATATATCATACACAATAACCTCAAAAAAATAGCTCATCAAATTTGTTCCTTTTTACCTATACCATACAAAAAACCATAAAATTCCTAAAATATGCTCTTTTTTTCCCAATGGAAAGGAGTTTGTCCTATCCACCATAAATATATAGTTCCCATGATAATTTTTTATTTTTATATTATAAGATATGATATTATTGCCTTTATGTGAAACAGATAAGATATGGTGGTCCTTTCGATAACAATATCCAGCTAAATTTATTCTCTTTTTAGATAATAAAAAATTAAGGATTTAATCAGAAATATTTGTACTAGTAGTTCAAATTAATTAATTATAATAAGTTAATATTCTTTTTTTATTGTTATATCAAGCTTACAATAATAATTATTTGTTGTTACAAGTCAATTTAATTTAACAATGTAAAAAACATTATACTCAGATTGTATATACAAATTTGAACTCCATAAATAAAATTGTTATATATATATATTCTGTAGATCCTTCAATAATGTAATTGTGTACAAAAATACATATTTCAATCCAAAGAAAGTAGAATCTTCAATGAACACATCGGATCATTTAAAGATAATATGTTTTGAAAAGATCTGATATGATGTAACAATATTTTTAAAGAATTTGAACGACATCAATTTTTATAACCTGTAACTAATAACTACTTCCTACACCACTCATTTTGTGTTTGTATTTTTTGTTTATTCTCTTTTTTTTTTCTGATTTCTTTTCCAAATTTTTTTTTATAGTTTTTAGAGCTTTGTTTTTTTCTGCAAAATTCAAGATTTTTCCATTAATTATTACCTCAAAAAAAGAATCAATAAATGACACAAAATAGAAAGTTTCTTGAGGTGGGTTGCTCAGTAGTTGCTAAATATGGAAAGTGTTTATGTTATGTGACAATCATTGTGAAAACCATGGAGTAATTAACAAGTAAATTAACTTGACAAAAATAGTAACTTAACTTCTATACAAATTAAACTATGTAACTTAACTGGTATTATAACAAATTAAAGTGAATTGATAATATTATTAGGGCACATAATTATTAAATCATATATAGAAGAAATTAGCAAACAATTAGAGCGGAGCTACAACTTTGTAAGCGGGTACGATTGAATCTAATAGCTTTGGATCAAACCCCAAAATATAAAATTCCACTTTTCATATATAAATAATTTATCAAAAATTCAACAAATTAAATTTCTAAAATTCAAAACTCATATAACTCCGAACAATGCTTCTCAATCATGACTAACTTAAGACACCCATTTGCAAACAAGAACGAAGCTATAACTTTGCCTACGAATTCAACAAAACTTAATAACTTCAAATCAAACCCTAAATTTATACCTAAAAAACCATTTAATATAATCAATAATTTATCAAAAACTCAATACACACTATTTACAAAAATCCAAAACTCAATATTACAATCTTAAATATTCTTCTCAATCATGACCAACCAAAGACACCCATTTAGAAATACCCAAAAATTAAAAAATACTCCATTTCTCACAAAAATTAACAAAAATCACAACTTTGATTTACACTTCTTAAACCTAAAATCTATTAGAAAGAGCCTCTCTACCCTATAAAAATAAAGGTAAAATACACATAGCCATAACTCTACTCAAACCCCACTTCTAAAATTTCACTGAATACGTTATTATTTTTATAATTAACCAAAAATCATTACCTTTATACTTAATTTTTTTTAAGTCGAGAATCTATCTGAAACAACTACTCTACCTCACACACAAGAATAGGGATAATTAGGTGATCTAGTACATACTAGCCTCTCCGTACCCCGAGATTTCAGTGAATAATGTTATTGTTTTAATAATTAAGTAATCAAGAAAATGATGATGAGTATACCTTGAGTTAGAATAGTCAAATAATTTGCCAGTAGAAGAGAAAATGATGAGAGCAACATCAGCATCACAAAGAACAGAAAGTTCTTCAGCTTTCTTGAATAAACCTCTTCTTCTCTTTGAAAATGTAACTTGTCTTGCTGTGGAGTTATCTATTTTCTTGATCTGAATTTTTTCTCTAGCCATTAGGGGTTTTTTTTTTCTCTTTTTAATTTTCCAAAAATAGAACTAAGAGAGTTAAGAAGGAAGAGGGAATTTATAAAAGAGGGAACAAAGAATAAACCAGAATACAAAGAAATGTGTGTGTGTGTGATGACCTAATTGTAGAGAGGGGGTTGGGGGTTAGTTTGGGGGGGGGGGGTAGATAGGCAAAAGTTTCTAATTATAGAGATTGTGTATATATTAGGCAAGAAAAAAAAAGATTTAATTTTTTTTTATGTATATCTTGATTAATTTTATAATGTATAAGATATTTTGTTCGTCTCATATTAATTGTCTACTTTCTCTTTTAAATGTCACATTAGTTAGAAATCATAAATATCTTTAAAAAAAATTTGAAACTTTACAGACTTGTTTACACTTTCGAAAATAATTAATAGTAATGAAGAAATGGGGGGAAATATAAGTAATTCTATTGTGATTTTGTACATTGACAAATAATTGAGAACAACTATTTTTAGTAATATAGATAACTAATATGGAACGGAGAGAGTAATATTATCCATCTAGACTAGGATATATTTAGTGCATTTTAACGTGTTGTAGCTGGTAATTTAAGTTTATTTTGTCACGATTTATGTTTCAAGATTTGTTTTTAGTTTGTTTTAATAAAGAAATCTACTTTAATTATTTTAAATAATCTAATTATTTTTTATTTTATTTTCAATCAGATAATTTGCAATGACATGCATATTTAAAAGTTATTTCAGATAGTAAATTTTAAAAACTTTACATTAATTCTTAAATTTCGTATTCAATTAAGTACTAATTTCGCTTTTTTTACAAACGGTTACGACTTACGCGTAATAATTAATAGTTATTGATAAAAAAAGAGTTTATTTAGTAATAATAATAATAATTTTATTAATAAGTTAGACTATCTATTACAAATAGCTAAATCCCAGAAACAGAAGGTTTAAAGAAAGGAAAAAAACTTTTGAGAAAGTTGGAAACATTTTTGCCAAAATAAAAAGAATAAAAACCCTATAAGGAAAGAGAAAAGGAATTGGAATAAGAAAAAATAAAATAAAATTGGGGACAGCAAAAAGAGTCCTTAATTTGGCTCATAAATTTTGGTATTTTTACAATTCAGGTATCAAATCCACCCAATTTAGATACTAGAACTTCAAATAAAGAAAAGGTAGGGATAAGCTAAAAAGCATTTGATTCTTATCTCTTTTTTAACTTAGGGTCCTTAGCTGATTTTTTATTTTTATGGTGTCCGCCTGGTGTTTGGAGCCTATATTTGAGTCTCGATTAAATTTGGATCGCGCACTGTAGGGTCATTCTACATGGCGCTTCCAATAGGATTCTCTACATACTCAGGGTTCGAACCTGAAATCTCTAGTTAAGGGTGGAGCAGTCCCACCACTACATTACAACCCATGTTGGTTAAGGTCCTTAGCTGATTAGAATTATATAAATATATTATTTATAATAATGTAAGTATTAGTTATATGGTATTTATAGTGTGGGTGTATATTTGTTCGTTTATCTTCTATCCTACTTAAGATAATACACTAATTCCCTCATAATTTATACATGTATTAATTTAGCGATTTTCTAAACAACAAATCAATCATCATATTAATTTTATGTGTAGCTAACTTATCTTTTAACTAAATACCAAACATTACACAACTTATATAGAAACTAATACATGAATGTTTTGTTTCTTTACTTAATGATCCTTAAAGTACTCTCTCCGACTCATATTATAAGTAGTGTTTTTAGTTGGGGTTTCTCTTATGGTGGGATGGAGTGGGGTGGGTGGGCCTATATAATCTCTTAATAAATATATCTCTAATTAAGATTTTAATATGATAAATCAATAGGATCAAGTAATATAAAACGAACACAGTATTATACTAATAAGTTTTATGGAAATTTATAAAGAAGTGTTGGGAGAAAGGAATCACTAATCAATGAAAGAATATGTCTATTTGATGATCTCAAGGAAAGGAACAAAGATGTACTGTAGTTATGTTTTACTAATTCAACAAAATATTAAAGTATTTTACTAGTATTCTGAAAAAAAGTAAAAGTACAATCAATCATAAAATTAAAGTGGAAAAATAATAAGTTTGTCTTGTAGATTTTCACTATTCATTAGTTTATCTCCAAATAACTTGTTAGGGACTAGACAGACAAAACCAACTTTTAAAAAATAATTTTTATTTTTTTTATTTTTTATATATTTAAAGTTCAATGCTTTTGCCAACTAGTATAAGCTGCTTGAAATAAGATTTAGCAGTTTCTTCGTCTCATATTATTCATATTTTAGATGTCCAATTTTCAACGTGTTGAGAGGAAAGAATGTTGGTGCCCCTTATCGGCTAAGGAGAGAACACAAATTCCTTATAAATGTGATATTGAACAAGTGGAAATGACTCAAATGAGTCAAATGTAAATTACGATTCAATATTCTTATCTTATCATTTATATTCCTATCTTTTAACCACACAGAAACTAAAGTAGAAGAAAAGATAATTAAGAATATCTCTTTTGTTTGCTTCTTTTTTTAAAAAAAAAAAATTATTTTATTTATAAAGTGGTATTAATGAAAAAGAAATAGTGTCAAAACTTGAAGAGCTACGACATAGTCAAAGTCTTGTAATAAAGTCACTACCCTAACTAGCTATCACCAAACATTTTAGAGTAAGGTGCATCCTTATGTTTCTTCTTTACATATCTGAATTATATCAATTAAGTTACTTTCTTTATTTTATTCGTTATTGATTCACCTATTCTTTGGTATAAATAACTTCTTTTCTGATCATATCAATCAGAATATGTATGCATATTTTTATTCTTGATATCTACATCTTGTAAATATAATTATTTTTGAATGATCAACACTCTGTCCTATACAACAATGTTTTGATCATTATTTTATAGAACTTACATTTGAGCCTAAGCAACACACCGAAAACGAGCATATGTTTCATCAATTTTGCTACGATATGATGTGTAACAATTAACATCATTATTGATCCTCCAATTTTTTTAAATTATGAACTTGAGATATTTAAAGTTTCCTCTCTTAGATATATATGACTAAGTTCTTGATTTTCATCTCCACATTTCTCTTATGTATTACATTACTAAACTTGCACTCTCGAAACTAAATGAAATGTAGGGGAAAATAGAAATGAGAAAAAATAATAAAATTAGAGAAATATAAAAAGAGTGTACACGTGGCAACAGGACAACCAAAGATTTAATTTTCTGAAATTTTATTTGTTAAAGGACAAAATTGGACACTTGAAGTTTCAGATAGGGGCCATTCCGACGGGACCCTAAAGATTTGGGGACTGAAATAGTAAAAGAACTTCTCGTGGCACGAGGGTGTATATAATAAGAAAATAATCGGGTTGATAATATTTTTGATCCCTCAATTATTAATATAATATAACATAACAAATTTAACGTAACATATAAGTAATTAAATAGTATAATATACATATATATATATATATATATATATATATATATACACATTATAACTAATTAAATATTAAATGTTTTTAATAAAATATAAAAAAGATCAAAATTATAATTTATGAATAACCGAGAAACTAAAACTATTAGTGCTTATTAACACAAGTTAAATTTACTCCAACCCCATACAATTTATTACAAATAAGATAAAATATTTTTGTTAATTACCTTTGAGTTTATGAAAGCATACGATAGAATTTTTAGGCAGAATATATTCACATTTTAAAAAATTTGTTAGTAAATTTCATCAATTCAAATTAAACCGTGGTTGATTCTAATTAAACATTTAAACACATAATAAAATAATCATAACAATTTTTTTTTTAAAATTCTGAAACAGATTTTCTATGTGCTTTCGAATGCCTATAGATAAGTTGATCACAAAAAGTATGTCACAACTTTTAATGTATCAAATTTTATATTCTATTAAAGAATATGTTATATTTTATTAATTAAATTTTTAATATGTAATGTTTTAATTGAGTCGATAAAATATTAATCTCACCTATAGAGTGACTTTTGATGTAATTCCGTGACTCTTCACTGACATTTTGTACTTTTTTTTCTCTTTTATAAAATCCTAATTTATTTAATATTAATTGAACTTTTCTAAAAGTTGATTTGACTAAAAAAAATTAAAAAAATGAGGCCAGAAGCAAATCAATTAAATTAATTAACCTATTGTATATTGAAACTGCAAATATCAAAACAATGTTTGTTTGTTTCTTCATATTATAAATATTGTTATGCTCTAAAATCATTTGTGCCTCGTGAACAATTAAAATATTTGAATCTGAAAGCACATCGAATATTAAAAAAATTAGATTTAAGTATTAAACAATTAAATATATTTTTTTTCTTAAGATCTAATATATATATAATTTATTTTTACTAAAGTTGCTAAATAAAAAAATTTAATAAATTAATTTTAGTATTAAATTCACACATACATTATTAGATTGTAAGGTGGTGATTTGAGTAATATTTAATAATAGTCGTACAATATGAGTAATCGCTTAAATAATGGAGATGGTTGATAGTAGTATTGATGACGTTACGTTGTTGATGGTTGACGATGATGTTAGTGATGATGACTAGGACAAACATTTATCTGATAAAATTGCTCAACGGACGAGCTCATCACCATTCCATGTCCAACCAATTTTGACAATAATTATTTTTTCATTACTAATAATTAAAGTAGTAGTAAGTTAAAGTTAAGGTGAAGATAACATTATAAACTTCCAAAAAAAGATACTGGCAGGTGAGCATGTGGGAAAACAGTAATCACTGAAATGGCTATAAGCCTAGAAATTGAAAGGCTTGAATAATTATGTCAATTTGTCTTATCAATTTGTACCTATTTTTCACCTTTTTAAAAATTATTTTATTTTATTTTTAACCTTACATGAATTAGGTACTACTCTTTTTTTACTTTTTATCAGGCATTAGTTGACCTGATTTTCAGTACTTGCAATGTTTGATTTGACTTGACAATTCATGGTGTGTTAAATTGTTAGTACAATTTTTTTTATTTTTTTTAAAATGAGTTTTTGTTTTTAATTTGGTACATATTTTTTATATAACTTTTAGAGAAATAGTAAGTATGAGATAGTGGAGATGGGGTTATGGGGGTGGTGAATGAAGATGAGTGTGAAATTATATAGGAAACACATTTTTCTTATTTTAAGGACTTTAATTTCTTAAAATATATTTTTCAAAATTCTGAACAATTGAATATGAGAAAATAAAAAAATATTTTAGTTTTTGTTTTTCGAATAATAATAATAATAATGTTTTAGTTCTAGAAAGTTGAGTGTTGTCGCATTTTTTGACGGAAGAGGTAAGGGGCTCCCTCTACCCTTTATTAGCAATCTTATTTAGTATTCGTGTAGTCTCGTAATATTTTTTAATGTGTATTGTATTATTTGTTGCTTCATTTATTTTGTATCTTGTTATTTTTTTGTCATATTTTCCTTACAATTATGGTTCGATCTATTTATTTTTTAGTCGAGAGTTTATCAACAACAATCTTTCTTCCACATAAAAATGTGTATAAAGTTATGTACCATTATATCCTCTATAAACTCAACTTGTAAGACTATAATAACTCAATTAGTGTATTGTTGTTATAATTGGGTATACGAATTTCTCTTTTCCTCTTCTTACTATTTGAATAATGATTGATTAGCTTCATCTTTCATGCAAGTGCTTGGTTTTTCCCTTATTGTGTTGTATTTGGTGATTTTTCGCGTCAATGTATGTTAGTCGGATAATTGGGAATCGATATTGACATTCAATTTAAATGTGTATTATGTTATTTGTTTTATATCTTGTTGTTTTGTTGTCTTATTTTCATCATGCTTTGAAAAAATAGGAATTCAAGTCGCGATCTATCAAAAACAAATTCTATATCTCACAAAAGTAAAAATAAAATTTACGTACATCATATCCTCTCTAAAATCAATTTATGAAAGTACGTTGAGTGTGTTATAGTTGTTATAACTGGGATAAAAGTTTCTCTTCACATCTTCTTACTATTTCAATAATTATGATTAATTAGTTTCTTTCTTCATGCAAGTGCTCGGTTTGCCCCTTATTGTGTTGTATGTATTTGGTGATCTTTCGCTTTAACATACATTAATCGGATAATTGAGACTCGATTTTGACATTCGATTTGAATGTCAGCTCTGGATTTAGACTTCAAATAATTGCACAATAATTAAAAAATCCTGTTAAACTTTTTCGATAATAAAATGTATAAGTATGAGGGGAAAATGTTTCCAAAATAGTGTTTGTATAAAGTCAAAAAACATATAACACGTGTGCTTCATATATTTTCTTATTTGTAATATCATCTCAATTTCCCCACTAATGATGAAGTGTAAATTTCATATATGACATATATTATAGTACTATTTTCAGGCTATAGCAGTAGATTTAGACTTTCAAGCTATAATATTAAAAATTTCAGGTTATAACAAATTCACAAATAAAAGAAATGTTTTTATTAATTCGAAAAAAGTAAAAAAAAAAGATAAACGAAAATTAAAAAAAATGGAATTAGAGATAATAAAGTAAAAAACTGAAAGTGTGGCCTGTAATTTAATTTGAATTTATTGTAGATAATTAATGATTAGCATGAAATAAGAGATTCAAACAAATTAACAATATTTTTTATCCTTAATTCGCTCAAAATCAGTTAAGATAAATTAAAAAATCAGATTATATCATTTTTTTTGTAGATAATTAATAAATAGCACAAATTAAGGGATTTAAACTAATTAAGATTATTTAGTATCCTTAATTCACTCAAATCAGTTAAAATCAAATAAAAATTCAGATTTTATCTTCTTCTTTTTTCAACGTTTCTCTCTCTTCAATTTGCAACAAAAAAAATTCAACGTTTCTCTCTTCAATTTTCAACAAAAAAAAAATCCCACATTCGAGTAATTGAAGTTTTTTTCATCGTTGAAAATTCTTGATTTTGTTGTGATGGACAACTACGTATCAGTTTAATCAAACATGATAAAACATGGGATCCTTCGGGTTAGTATTTATTATTGTTTAACATTTGTTTTAGAATGATAGCGAAATGAAACAAAAATGATCAAACTGTCGATTAATTGAAGGTGGAGTCATATTTTGTTAACTGTTGATATCATATTATGTTTACTGTTGTGAAATGTAAAAAATTTAGTGTTTTATTTATTTATTTATTTTGTATACGGTTGTTGTTTTGTGAAATTATAAATTTAATGTGATTTTATGAATAAATTAAATGAAATTTGTATGAAAGTGTGCTAATTATTCTGTAAAAATAATTTAATTATAATGTTGACGAATTTATGAAAATTTATTTTATTTGATAATGAATTTGATAGTATAAGTCGAATGAATTATGTATGAAAAGTGTGTTAAGAAATATGTAAAAAAAAAAATTGGAATTCTTGACGAAGTGTATTACAAGTGTTTTAAAT
>JAJOOE010006886.1:0-39918 GCA_036250405.1 Solanum raphanifolium | reverse complement strand
TGATAGAATTCTGAGAGTCAACCTATTTTATTATATAGCTTTTAAATATTTTAAATTGGTAATTATTGTAATTTTTAATGCTTTTTAAGTCATTTGTAAATGATATATGTTGCTTCCTTGATTGAGACTTTTCCATTTGTGACATACATACATATATATATATATATATATATATATATTATATATATTATTTTAAAATAGAGTTTATGCCCAAGTATAATATATAATATTCAAGATTGGGACTTTTAAAAGGGAGTTTATGTTCAAGATTGGGACTTTTAAAAGGGAGTTTATGCCCAAGTATAATATATAATATTCAAGATTGGGAAAAGTCCCAATGGGACTTTTAAAAGGGAGTTTATGTTCAAGATTGGGACTTTTAAAAGGGAGTTTATGCCCAAGTATAATATATAATATTCAAGATTAAGAAAAGTCCCAATCTTGAATATTATATATTATACTTGGGCATAAACTCCCTTTTATTATATAGTAGAATGGGCATAAACTCCCTTTTATTATATAGTAGAATGGGCATAAACTCCCTTTTATTATATGGTAGAATAGAATACTTCAAGTCATTGAGTATAATGGTATGAGATTTGATTTTGAGATTGGGCCCTTACTCTATAAATGGTAAGGTTTGACTTAAAGTCATTCAAAATAGGGAAAATTACGTCGATAGACAGATATATACTAGTTAATTAGCTAATATATATATATATATATATATATATATATATATATATATCATACAAATATAAATTATACATATACATATACAATTTACAATTATATAATAGATATGCAATCGTCTCTCTCTACTACCTGCCCTCTCTAGCTCGCTTCTCTCCTTCCTCTCCCAATCTCTCTCCCCAGATATACAAATACATATGTATACCAGTTACATATATACAATTATCTGACAGATATACATAATTTGACATATATACATATTCGCCTCTCTTCACTCTCCGCCCTCTCTCACTCGCCTCTCTCCTCTCTCTCCCAATCTCGCTCGCCTCTCTCATCCCCCTAACATGTAGCTAGGAAGTGTAATTAGCAAACTATAGCTATGGATCCTAATTAAAATTATTTTAGTGGCTATTTGCGAAAGTTTCCCTCGAAAATAATAGCAAAAGGGGATTTAAAATATGAATAAACAATGATAAAATGGTTATGAAAATGTAATATATATACTAGCGGGTGATACGGACCCAATATTATGAAAACTAATACTAATTTTATTTTATTTTTGATATAAATTTGCAGTAAATAATTTGATACATGTTAACTTCACAGCAGATGATCACCGCATGCTAATTATTGAATATTATTGGCATGAAATTTGAAGAAAATATCCTCATAGCTTTGTTTTATGATCAAATTGATGCACAAAGATTTGAATAAAAATTTGGATCTCTTCCAAAAAGAATAGCCTGCATTGCACGAATTACTCATAATAATAACAAATATAAATAAAAACATTGTGTTGCATCGATGATCAGTGCTTTGTTCACAAAGAACGTGTAGCTATATATACTCTTTTTTTAACATGTGGAAAACTAAATAAATTAAAACATAAATAGCAATTCAAAAATAGAAAAATCAAATAATAGAAGTGAAGTAAAATAGACAAACAAAACAACATATATATATATATATCTATGTGGTTTAAATATTAATGAAAATATTAGTGTCAATTGTCATCAGTTGGGCCAATATGATATGAAAATAAAGTTGAAAGCATTTCATTCGAAGTTCAACTCACCTTACTTTGTGGTGGAGATTTTCCAGTTGCTTTTAAGAGTCTTCTCGATCTCTTTCACTCTGGGTATTCATCTGATCAAAGCATCATGTTGTTACATGAAAAGTTGAACATCATCAGAGAAAATGTGTTCTCGTATCTAGTCATATCACCTTTGAATCGAAAAGTTCTCGGTTGATAATAGTCAAATCACCTTTGAATCGAGAAATTCTCGATTGATAATAGTCATATCACCTTTCCATCTCTGAAATCATTTAATCTACCACATAGATATTAACCTTCTTTTCTTCATATGAAGTGTAGCCAGTGGCGGAGGGAGGATTTTCATCAAGGGGGTTCAAAAAAAATTAATCATGTAAATAATATCCACAAATAAACGGGTCGAATCGGATATAAACGGGTCGAATTAAACGGTCGAATCAAGAAGAAACGGATTTTTAAATATTTGACTTTATAATTTGGGATTAAACTAATAAATCCTAAATTCCCAATCAGCGTTTTAATTTTTTGGAACTAAACATCATTTTCTGATTGCATTATTATTTATTTTTAAAAAATAAAACGCCTGAAATAAGCTGATAAAACAAAATGCCTCTGCCCGGATTCGAACACGCGACCTCGCGTGCAGTAGAGCAAATTCCTGAACCCCCAACGCCACTGAGCTACGCCTTTGGTGTATGTTCAGGGGGTTCAATAGTATATATATACACATATATTCAAAATTTAATCTAATTTTTCGACGAAGGGGGTTCGGACGAACCCCCTTCGTTGAACGTAGATCCGCCCCTGAGTGTAGCCATTCAACTATTATACATAGAAACATACTATGAGATGGAAAGAGTAATTTTTCATTATATGTTTATTATCTAAATAACTAATTTTTGTATGAAACTAATTTTTACATTGTGATTTGATAGATATCAAATTGTATTAACAAAATGCTAAATAATGTATGACCATGGAACATTAATGTGAGTAACTAAATCTAATTTTCTACAGTTATGAAACAAAAGGTATTTGTGTTGATGGCCTTCTGATTTCTATATTCCAAAACACTATGCTGAACAACTGCATATCTTTATGGATTCTCCTGTCCAACAAGAATTATTTCACAAGTTAATAATGAATGTGATTAACTAAATCAAATTGAATGTAATTTTCATTTCATCACCAAAACAGTATGAACAAAGACCAAAAGAATCAATATTTCTGTATTCAACAAATAACATAAACAATAAAAATTAAACTAAAATCCGCCAACATATATATGCAAACACATAAATAATTTTAAAAAAATTGAATTGCATGCCATGATATTTGAGGTACTGGGATTCTTAAGCACACCAAATAAAAGAATATCTGTCGGTAAGCTACGATAAAACAATGAAAAGACAAAAACACCCTCAAATTTGAAACTACAAGACACGTAAGCTACAATAAAACTTTGAAAAGACAAAAACACCCTCAAATTTGAAATAATGGACATTAAGCACACATGTTGAACAAGCCTTTTCTACTATAATAGAAATATATATATATAGTTCGATCACGAGATTCCTCCTTGCATCCCTTAGCTCCGCCCTTGCTCTCCATCACTATAAAGTATAAACCTAATTAATTAAAACTCTCATCTTTTAATTTTACATTATATTCTTCAACTAAATTATTATTACACATTATTGTTTTTTTTTTAAAAATATATTAAATATTAAATACTGGATAAAACTATTATATATAGTAAGATAAATGTTGATTTACAAATAGCACTTTAATATTTGCAAATAACATGTATGTCCAAAAATAAAAAAAGAAAAGTCAATAAACTACCCCAAATTAAATTAATAAAGTCTTCAATTCAGTCAAATGCTTAATTATTTACTACTCTATTATTTAATTAGTACGAGCGTCATGATGATCTAATATATGAAAAGTCATCATTCTTATGTCATCTAAAATGATGACCAAGTCCACCAATTTTGTATTAAAATAAATTTCTAGTTACAAATCAATTACTATATGATAAAGATTAATTTTATATTAAAGAAGATTAAATCGCTTGTATGAGTCATTCGTGACTAGTAAGTAGTAAGGAATGCTTTTTACTTTCTTCGTCTCAAATTAAACATTAATCAGGAGGAATTTTTGACTATGTTAATTTTATTAATGTCTTAAAATATAATTATTTTCATAGAATATTTACTTTATTTATTTATTTATCATTATGAAATGTGTGTAGTCTACAAAAACGATCAATGTTAAGTGTAAAACGAGAAAAAATTAAGTTTGTCATGAACTTTTAAAATAATAAATAATTTGAGATAAGAAAATTCACGATAAATAATTTAAAATCAGAGGAATAACTTTGATAAATTAATTCATCATTTCCTAGTCTCTCCCCTTATTTAGGGGGGCTAAATTGGTCCCTATACTATAATTTAGAATTGGGTAACTTTACCCTTCATCCGACATTTGGTTTAATATTATTAGTACGGTTACGAAAGCGTGTAAAATAAATTTATTTACCTTAATGGAATTGAAGATCTATCGAAAATATATAACTTTTCTATTTTTATAAGATAGAAATAAGAGCGATGTACATATCATACTCTTCAGCCCTTACTATAGAACTACATCAAATATATTACTTTTGACCCTAACGATATTTTACTTGAACGATAATTTGAAATTATAATTAAAACAAATCAAAGAGAAGCTCGATTTTATGAATCATTAATAAATGTTCTTTCACTATTCTAAAATTGTTTATTTCTAAATATATCTAAGCAAAAGAAAAAAAGTACTCATTCCGCTCTTCTTACTTGCCATAATTTTCTTTTTAAGAGTTAAACGATATGAACTTTTGAATAATACTTTTAAATGTATTTCTTTATCATATTAATATGAAAAAAATTATAAATTATAGTAATTTTCATATAATTTTTTTATATCTAATTTTTTATTTTAAAATATTAAATTAATATAATCTAATTTAATTTTGAAAGTGAGTAATAGCGTGACAGGAGGAAGTAATTTCTTTTTTGCCGACAAGTCTTGTGTTTTTCATTAATTACACTTCCAACATTTCATGTTGAAGGATAAAAAAAGAAACTACTTTAATTTATTATCACATTTATTAAAGAATATACTCTCATCATACTGCTCACTTTTACTTATCATATTTTATTATTTTTACTTATCACGTTTCATTTTATGAGAGTCAATTTGATTGATTTTGGAATTAAATTTAATTAGATTTTTAAATATTTTAAATTAAATGTTTGAAAATTATACGAAACGTGTTATAAATTGTAATTTTTCTCATATTAAAGTACATGCACCTTGCCTCTCAAAAAGTGAAACGTGACAAGTAAAAGTTAACATGAGAGTATAATACTGCAACACTAAAGGCATCTTCTTTCTTCTTCATTATCATATTTCAAATTAGTATAAAGTTCATATATAGTGCTTTTAACTACAACCAAAGCAACACATCAATGGTAAGAGCTAATATCTTCCTTCCTCTCAGTATTATGCAGTTATTATATGTAATTGTAGTATTATTTTCTTTAATAATGTAATAATTACAATGAGGTTTGTGTTCCATTTTCAATATCAAATACATGTGAATTTAAAAATTTCGTTAAAAGTATTCAAGAGCAGAACCAGAACTAGAAGTTCTAATAGGGGATTCAAAATATTTGAACTTGTGATGTCAATTTTTTTTATTTATCTTTGTCATTATAAATATATATGAAAATATTTGTTTTTATGTGTAATTATTTTAAAGAAGGGATTCAATTGAATCCCCTTCCTTAGTTTGTGGCTCCACACTTTTGTTCATGATTTAATGTATATGTAATATTTGATCAATATACATAATAATTTTATGATACTATGTGGCTCCGTCAAAAATGAAGTCAGGCGATTTCAGAATTTAAAATTTATTTATTTATTTTGTGAAATTTTGTAGACAACTTCAAAAAGAGTTGCAGAGAAGAAAGTGGCTAAGTTTGAAAAGAACATAACAAAGAGGGGAATATTGCAAAATCAAAGAGGCAACAAAGGATTGGAGCCAATTCATATTTTTCTTGTTCTCTTTGCTGTTTTATTCATTGGATCTTGTAAGCTAATTTCCTAATCCCTCAAACCATTTTAATTCTTAATTAAGTTTAATCATATTTTTCGTAGAAGGGTATGAAGGTTGTGAATTATAATAAAAGATAAGTAGGTAGGTGAATGTTGTCTCGCTTTTCTATGAGATATGACTGGTAATTGTTTGGAGCATTGTGCCTGTTTTCGCTTTCTTACGGTGGTGTTAGCATTATTCTCGTAGTTTCTTGTCGTTGATTTTCTGTTATCATCAATATTTCTTGACTCTTGTGCCTCGGTTATTGCACTATTTCATTGTTGTTACTATTCATTTTTGTCTAAATGCTATGTATTGCTTTCCTTTTGGTTTCCATATCTTCTTCATTTCCATATTTCCTTTTTCAAATATCTTTGAAATGTTTTTCAAAAGTATTGACTGCATACACCATATCCTCTCCAGACCCCATATATGGCATATGGGATTACATTGGGTACATCATTGCATATTGTTCAAATTTAATTGGATATTCTTAAGCATTTGTCATGTTTACCCCTACTTAATGAAAGAGTCTGCCAACAACCTTGGTAGTCTCAAGTAAGTCGCCTAGGATGCCCTTTTAGTATGTGATTCACTATATCGATACGAAGAAAAGGCTAGATCAATCAATGAAGTGTAAATAGTATTTTTTGAATGATTAACGTATACTATATATTATTATTATTATTATTATTATTTATAGATGAAACGTTTAATTTTGATATATTGATAGTGTATATAATTTGTATACTTTCATAAAATGAAAACATATATTATGCCAAAAAACCAAGTTCTAACATATCTTTTAATGTCTGGATATGTGGCAGTTATTTTCCAGGTTGTGAGGATGGCACTTAATGGTGGATTGCTACCAAGATAGATGGAATATATGGAATACATCGCCTTCATTTCAATTTATTTGTTTTACGTTCTTTTCAATACAATTTATAAAAATGTCGCCTTTCTATTCAATAGCTTTTGGATTTCATCATTCTCATTTAACCTTAAATGGCACACCCTTATAGAACTGACATAACATGTTTAAGACTCATGAAAGATTCAAAACGATATCTTTGGTGTGTTATACACGCCTCTAGCTCAGGATCACGAGATTCAGAACTCTACATTCTTAAACTTCATGTCAAGACAAACTAAGACAAAAAAAAAATAAACAAAGGGAGTACATACAAGTGTTTTATTGACTAATGAGCAATGTATATGGTTTTGAAGCTCAAAAGGCTCCAAATTTTGCACATAAATGTAAAGTAAACAAAATATACAAGTGCATCACATAATCTTAGTTGTAAAATGCAACAAAAATCTTAAAAAAAAACTTTGTGCCTCAATCCTAAATAAGTTGGAGTCGGCTATATGAATACTCACTGACCATGTTTCTTCAATTTAATGTCATCTCAATGTGGCCTTAATCAAACCAAAGCTATAAAGATGCTTGTTGAGGATCAAGAATAACCTTAGAACATATTGTGGATCTGCTTTCTGTATGTGTATTTGCTTTCATCAGATCCACGAGCTGCGCGAATTGAATTGTTGGCTGCCTTTGAACTTTGACAACAGCCTGAACTTTTCGATACTTTGCTTGCACAAGAATTGTAGCTGTAGCTAGTGTCATGGTACACTTGTATATTGTTTCTAAGCAAGTTCTTGTCATCAGGAGAATTGAACTCAAATTCCTAAAATAGATCACATTAGGCATCAAAATAGAGTTCACTTTGGTAAAAAGAATAGAACATCATGTTTTGAAATGAATCTTGAAAACTTCAAATGATTGTGAATTCAGAAACTATGCAATATACTGGTAGAGGTACTTTATTCGAATTTTCCAAACTATGACGGTTGAAAAGATTTAAGTATATAAAAATGTGTCATATTTGACAGTTTAAACTTTTAGAGATGAGATGACCACCCACTTTTAACATGGTATCAAAGCTGGCAAAAGTGTTGAATTCATGTCACACTGTCCCCCATTATCGAAAAGAAACTCCACTTTCATGTCTCGTTAAATAATCAATGAGGGGTGCGTTGAAAACATAATCTAACAACTTAAGATTCTATATGAGAAACAACTTCCAGTAATCAAGTCGTGCTGCTTTTTTTGGCTCATGAGACACTCACCTTGGACTTCGTCTTGGCAGAATAAGGCGTTAAACATGGATTTAAGTCCTTGAGAAGCATGTCATCTGGACTACCGGGGGAAATTGTGTTCTCAGAACAAAATTCCTAGAGAAAAATGAAGAAAAACTTAGTTACTCTCTGAAGCTTACGCTTAAAATGTCAGTCAAATGCTTTCCGAAAGAATCTTAACCTAGAGCAGAAAACAGATATCCAATTTTTATGCAAGATATCATTGGTTATCTTATTACCACCATTTTTGTTTTTGCTAAACATAAAAATGTACTTACCAGAGAATTCCCTGCTTCTTCTTGATCGTATTCTGGTGACCTTGGGGAGCTATCAAGAGAATCATAACACCCTCTTAGAGAGTATTTTTCTGCTTTAACCTGTATGAAAAATATCATTTCAAAAACTAATGTTGGTTTTATAATATACTGAACATATTTGCATCATTACATCCAAAGCACATTCTATGTGGTAAAGGGATCAACTTCGATCACGAGGAGAGAAAAGCAGACCATTGAAAGTCTCAATTCCTATCTGCTCAAGGTAGAGAGTTTGATTTCAAATCCAATGATACATGGACTTACGAATCTGCAAGGCCTCTCCTTTGAAAGGAAACCGGGGAAAGAAAGATCTATGCTATAGACTGGACCTTTTTTTCTCATTCTGTTTGAAGTCATGATCTCTTAGCCCTTAGGTATAGTTAAAGAGTTTGGTTCCAGCTCACACCAGGAGAATAGATCCAGCAGTAAATTTGAAACATTGAAGAACATCCATTAAAATTGTCTCGGTTTCATTACTTATAACTTTTAAGGTGAAGATTGGTAAGGTAACTGAGAATATCAAACAATAAAGTGACTTCATTTAACTAATATCTGCAGTTCTTTTAATACTACGCCTATGGTACATTACAAATGTCTCCGTTAGAGGACAGACAGATACTAATAGAAAAAAATTCTGCACAAGTTCAAGAAAATGACTTCTTCTAAGTACTTATGGTCTTATTTTAAGAATATTAAACAACTAGCTTATGCATTTGTTAATAAATCCTCAATCATATTAAGCGGATACAGGCAACAACTTTCTCAAGGTTACCTCAGCAAGATCATAGGCGAGGCATTGTAGTTGTCCTGTAAGAGAAGTGACTTGCTTTTGTAGACTTGGTATAAGCTGGTTTGCCTGTTTGAGTTCTGATCCCTGCTTCTCCACAAGTTCCTGAAGTTGAGAATTCATAACATCTGGGAATAGTACGGCATTTTTCAACGACTTTATCTCTTCCCTCTGCTTCAAACACAAATCCTTTAACTTCTCAACCTGTCATCATTTTAAAATAGCAAATGAGATAAAACAGCACCATATAATCAACGTACCATCGAAGGTACTATCATCCACCACATTTTTTACAACAAATGTGTCATTTCAGTAAGAGCATTCCTAAATTCACACAGTATACAATTAACAGCTACCACACAGAAGCTTACTCTAAAACGAAACTAGTTGCCATTAAGTAACTCAACATCTCTATGATCCCATTGTTCTAACACCGAAACTACTTTCATTAAAGAACCAAAAGATTTACAATCTACTATTATCATTTATCAGTATAACATATCACCTAATACTACTTTTAGAAAGTCTACTCAGACTTGTAATCCTTACACAATCTAAAAAGGTGCAACTTTTAGGCAAACTATTTCACTGCAAGTTACCATCCACTTAGAAATGTCGAACACACGAGCTTCCCTTATAAACTTTGCAGGAGTGCACAATCAATGGATGACGAGGCAGAGTTAAATTTTAAGCTATCAATCAAACCTCAATCTCAAATTAGTTGGATCGGCTGTATGGATCCTCTACATCAATTCCACTCTAAGAAGGCCATTTCATTCTAATACTAAATAATTGATACTTTAAAGGGTTCTCTAACCTCTCATTTACCCCTGCATGAAGTACAAATCTCTAACTTTTGTTAAAAAAGAACAGTTTTGGGTCAAAAATCGAACTTACTTTCATTGCTTCTTTTACTGGCAAGTGGACTCAACAGTATCAGGATTCAGTTATTTGTTTTCCAAAATTTGTGAAGCAAAACATTTGGGAAACACCAATTCATCAAATATTACTAAAAGCAATTGTTTACATAAACTCAGCACTATTTGTAAGCACAATGGCGGAGCCACATCCAATGAAGGGGTTCAATCATTGGAGAATCCTACTGCCCAAATAAGGATAAAACAACTTTCTCCTATATACATAAACTTTTGAATCCCCTCAACTTACATTAGGTTGTGAGTTTGAAGTTTTTGAATGGACTTGTTAAACATCCTAGCTACGCCACTGCTTAAGCACTAAATCAAGTATTAGGGGGGCAAACTAGGACTACAATGGATTCTAATAGAACTCTAGTATTAAGCAAATTACACAATTCAAGAACGAACCTTTCTGTTTTTCTCTTCAAGCATCAATTTGAGCTTAGCAAACACCAATTCATTAATTATTATTAAATATAATCTTTTGAATAAAATTAGCACTAATCATGAGCGCAATGGCGGAGCCACAACCAATAAAGGGGTTCAATTGTTGGAAAATCATAGTCCAAAATCAAATTTTTCGTATATATATAAACCTTTGAACCCCCTCAATACTTAAGGTCCCAAAATTGAAACTTTCGAATACCCTCATTAAAATTCCTAGCTACGCCAATGCTTAAGCACTAAATCAAGTACTAGGGGGCAAATCAAGAGAAAAATGGATCTAATCAAACTCTTGCATTAAACAAATTACACAATTCATAGTCACACACCTCTATGTACTTCTCTTCAAGCATCACATTACATAAATTTTCGAGCCCCCTTGACTTACTATAGATTGCAAGTTTGAAACTTTTGAATGAACTCGATAGAATTCCTAGCTCCGCCACCTCTAAAATAGATTCTAATCAAACTCTAGCATTAAGCAAATTACACAATTCAAGAAAATACCTCTTTGTTTTTCTCTTCAATCTTCAATTTGAGTTCATCAATCTCATTCTCTTGCTCCTTGTTCATACTCAACAACTCCCTTTCACTTCTCAACACCATAGCTAAACTCCTCGTATTCGCTTTAACTTCAGTTAAAGCCTTCTTCTTCTCACTACCTTCATCTCTTTTCACTACTCCCTTGAACAACTTCTTGTGCAAAGCACTCAATCCATTTCCCCTTTTCGCCACGAAATCCACCGGAACAATCAGTTTCAGCTCACCCTTAGGCTTCGATTTAATCGATGGCCCAGATTTGTGCTCCACCAATTTCTTGACCAAGGACCCGAAGTTGTGACGTGTGGTGGACGGCGCGTGAGGGCGCGTCAGAGCGCTTGACAATGAGTGGGGGTTGTGGGGGCGAGGGGATAGGTCGGTGGAGGATGAGGGATCGGATTTGGAGGAAGATCGGAGAGAATCTATGGAAGAAGTGGCGGCGTTGGCGTACCGATACGATGGCTTGATTGAAGCCATTGGGGATTGGATTGTGTTTTTTTTTTACCTTTTTGGAGTGATAAAGGTTTGAATTTAAGATTGTAATTAAGAAAAGATCATTTCTTGGCTGTTTTTGAGAGGGTGATAATGGAAATTTGGAGCTGTCTGAATTCAAAAAGAAAAATTGGGGGGAAGAAGAAAGGGTGTTTAGCTTATTTGTTATTTTAAGGCCCAAATATTGAAATTTATTTTAGTTTCATAATTTAAATTTTGGAAATTGTGAGTTAGATCAAAATAAATGATGGTAACAATTTGTTATATCTCAAAAGTCAACTCATTTTACTCTCTTAATCTAATTAAATAGATTATGTTAAAACTAAAATGTATTATTCCTTTAACATCTCTTAATTATTGTAAAAAAAACTTCAAAAATCCTTATTTAATTTTTCCAATAACATATATATAGTATGATCAAATAAATAAACTATAATTTTTTATGACATTGTAAATGACATGTACATATGTAATAAAAAAGTTATTTTATAATTTTGCTATAATAAATCTATATATGTGATTAATATGTATTTAACTTATAATTATTTAAAGCAAAAATTATTTATCTTGATTTTCCACATTAAAGAAGGAGTTATCTTTTGAAGAGTTGTTATCACATATTTTTTTTAAAAGTAAAGACTACAATAATAATTAATCTTAACAATTCGATTAACGTTATAAAACTCTTTAACTGCTCTATATGTGTTAGGTGTAAATATTATTCAACTCTTGGTATACCATTTTATAACTTGATTATATGTACTCTCAAAAATTTATTAATTTGTCACTTTATGTTAATCTCTATATAATCGAGTAGATAAGTAACACATCAAATTACTATGACATCATGACTTATTTCAAATATACATTTATTTTATCTTATGTGATTCAATTCTTTTATTTTATATTGCAAAGAATAATCTCCGATGTAATGTTTTATGAGATATTTTTCTCAATAAATATTACGCATATAAAAATAAAAATTGAGATATGCGATCCTTTAATATTAATGAATCATATACGATGAAGTACACATTAGATGAATTCAATATGGAAAATATAGTATAAGAAAAAATCAAACAAAAAGTGGAAACGGAATTTTGCGAATTCTCTCCCAAACTGGAAGATCATTTCGAGATCTTCGAACATATTCGAGGGTTCAATGTTACTATTGTAACTTCGGCCAACACACAAGATGAGACTTTACCACAAAAAGATCTCACTAACTTCTTAATTTCGTGTATAACTATATTGAAACATAATTTAAGTATTTTTATTACTTTTATGCATCATAAATATATTTTTAATTATTTATATTACAAATCAAGTCGTTTACATAAAAACAAAGTCATGTATGTTGTAAAATATAAGCAATATACTACAAATAGTATAGACAAGATATACGGAGAATAAAATGTAGAGATCATCTTATTCAAATTTCTTCTTGTCTCATCATGTGTCTTTTACAACGGTGAATGAACAACCCTATCTATAGGTTGAAAAATCACTCTAAAAGTCACCATATTAAGTATCATAATAAATAGATATATTGTAACAACTCAAGTTACCACACAAAGAGGATATATATTATAATCGCGAAAGAACACAAAATACAATTGAGAAATGGGAACGACTAACGTCCTTACAACGAAATTGAGAAAACTTAACTGAAGGGAAAGAAGAGCAGAAAATATAGAACTAGATAGAAGGAGATGAGAAACTTAGACTAAGAAGGGAGATGAGAGGAAACACTCTTTTCTTTAACAATTTGCGTAACCCTTCTTTCCAACTCATTTGCCCTTTTTAACTAAGTGTAAATGGGCCTGGATCCCAAACAATCCTTTGTGAAGGCCTGACCCGATTGCTTTTACTCAGCCCAATATCTATTTGTGTGATATCCTTGTTGGTATCCCTATTGGGCTGGGGCTGATTCATAACATATATTCTTATCCAAAAAGGTTCATAGAACCTACAGAATACATATAGATGATAAGTATAAATTTATGGATAAACTCAATGGTCAATCCACTTAGTTCAATGAATTTATAACAATGTAATTTATAATCAATTAAATTTAATGTTATTTTGGTTGAACTAATATTATTGTTTTTAAATTCATTAAATTTAATAAAAAAATTTATGGTAATTAGATGGTCAATTTACTGAAACTTTTCATACTAACTTTGTTATGTTTCTTTTATTGTTAATATTAAGAAAATTACAGTTTGAAAATATCTTTCTAACTATTTTCTAAATAGATAATATTAAGACCGTGACTTGATTTGAACTGTTTTTTTTTATAAACTGGTTATTAAGAACTAGTCAATTAGCGACATTAATTATTAAAAAATATATTTAATTCCGCGCGAAGCACAAATAAATACATTAATAAATAAATAATGAATGAAGTTTATCATTCTCTTAATTTATTTAATTTTTTGTTCTTTTTAAAGTTTAATACGGCGTGAAACGTGGACAAGTTTCTTAGTTTCATGTAATTCCGAAAGATAATACAATCTGTCCAGACATTATATTTATCCAAACAAAGATAATACGATTCAATACATTAGGAAATATTAGAAAACAACCATTTAGATCCGAAAAATATAAATGAAATAAAATAAATAAACAATGAATGAAGTCTATCATTTTCTTAATTTCTTTAATTGTTGTTTTCTTTTTAAATTTTATTACAGCGTGAAGTATGGACAATTTCCTAGTGTCATATAATTGCAAAAGATAATACAATCTGTTCAAAGATTATATTTGTCCAAATACCATACAATACAATTCAATACATTAGGAAACATGGGAAAACAACCCTTGAGATCCCAACAAAATATATAAATGAAATTAAATAAATAAAAAAGATGGTAGCATCCTTGTCGCGTGAAATCCTTACCCAGTCCCCTAGTACACTTTCCTGTAACTGCAAGTGCTTCTTGAAGAAGCAAAGACACACACCCTTTTGTTCTGATTTCTTGTATTTGTATATTTGATCACTAAGTTCAGAAAGGTTAGTGGGGTTCTCTTATTTTTCCTTTTTTCTCAATTGGGTATCTTAAAGATTGCATCTTGTTGAAGTTCTTGATCAAAATTTGCATCCATGGTTGATTTGCTTTACTGCATTTTTTTATATGGGTTTTCCGTTTTTCTCAATTGGGTATCTTAAAGTTTGTATCTTGATTCAAATTTGCATCTACGGGTGATTTTGCTTTACTGTATGGTTTATACTGTTTTTTTTTCTCAATTGGGTTTCTTAAAGTTTGTATCTTGTTGAAGTTCTTGTTCAAAATTCGCATCATGGTTGATTTCCTTTACTGCATTTTTTATATAGGTTTTCCGTTTTTCTCAAGTGGGTATCTTAAAGTTTGTGTCTTGATCCAAATTTGCATCTATGGGTGATTTGCTTTACTGTATGGTTTATACTGTTTTTCCATTTTTCTCAATTGGGTTTCTTAAAGTTTGTATCTTGTTGAAGTTCTTGATCTCAATTTGCATCTATGGTTTATTTGCTTTACTGCATTGAGTGTATAGTTTTTTCCTAATTACAGAAAGTGGGGTTCTTTATTTTTCTATCTTTCTGAATTGGGTTGTTAAAGTTTGTATATTGTTGAAGTTCTTGATCCAAATTTGCATCTATGCTTGATTTGCTTTACTGGTTTATACAGTTTTTTCCTTTAGTTACAGGAAGTGGGGTTCTCTTGTTATGTATTTTTCTCCATTTGGTTTCTAAAAGTTTGTATCTTTGATGTGTTGAATTCAAATTTGTATCTATGGTTGATGTGGTTTACTGCATTGTTTATACGGTTCTTTCCTTTAATTACAGAAAGTGGGGTTATTTTTCCCTTTTTCTCAATTGGGGTTCTTAAAGTTTGTATCTTGCTGAAGTTATTGATCCAAATTTGCATCTATGGTTGTTGTTGTTGTGTTCTTGCTGAGTTTCTTACATATTGTTCTTGCTACCCTGTTTTGTAGTAGTTTTTGTTGAGCCAAGGGTCTATCGTAAACAACTATCTACCCCCACAAAGGTGGGTGGTAAGGTCTGTGTACATTCTACTCTCCGGACCCCACTTGTGGAATCATACTGGGTATGTTATTGTTGAGTTTCTTACATTTTGCATTTTTTGTAAGTTCTGATCCAGATTCTCTTCAATTGGTGATTTACCCTTCACCAAGGGAAAAGAGGTGAGATTTTGGGAAAAGAATTAGGCATAATTTTGTTTGATTAGCTATTTTTCACTCGCTGTTTGGGATGTATCTTCTGGAGGAGTAGAGAGCTGGTGCTAGAACACAATTACTTATAGGACACAAAAGATCTTTCTTTTGCTAAATGGCTAGTATATTTTTTTGTACTTGCTTCACTTCATGTTATGGAATGATACTGCAAATAAAGTGGTGTGTTTATATAGGTTTTTCTTCTTCAGAGAAAATCAAATTTAGGCTAATAGCTCTTTTCTGAGATTGCTTGACTAGTTATATGTTATTACTAGCTGAATGTTTTAATTTCACAAAGCCAGATAAACGGTATTCAAAGGCCAGTTGTTAGATGTTTCACATAGCTGATAATCAGATGTAAGAATAGGAGTTTTGGACAAAAATATGACTAATACCTAAAGATAGAAATACTGATCTTCAGATGTCTGTTTTTCAAATTCTCAACTGGGAAATAAGTGAATCTATTAGTTCATGTTGTCCTCTTGATCACTCTCTTCTACAGTGTCTCATCACCGTCTGATTACTAAAATGCAGCGTACATATATTTCATCTTCTTGTTCTTGATTGGTTAGTTTATTTAATATTTGTTCTGCACTTGGAAGGTAGAAAAGCTTAAGGATGTTTCAGAAGGTTATGTATGTGGTCTAAATGAATAATCAACATTTCGATTGGTATGGTTGTGAACTATGATTTCCAGCTCATGGATGGCTTTTCTTAGCAACCTGATGCTCTATCATATTCTATAAATAGTTAAATATTTTGTTGCCTCATACATTGTCCATTCTATAAGATTTGTTCTGTTGTTTCGTTTTATTCACAAATTTTTGGTCATGTAACAGGTGAACTTGGAGGCTGTGTGAATAAGTGAGTCCAAAAGTCCGCGTGACTCCTTCAAGAAAAAGATGGGATCAGAGGGTTCTGAAAAGGATCTCGTAGTGACTCAAATTAGTGTTGGTGGGTTCAGCAATGATGTCAATGCGAAAATGCTTTCAGAATGTCTGGAAGACCAAGTTGGACAAGTGTGGAGGTGTAGATTAAAGACTTCATCCACTCCTCCTGACTCTTACCCGACTTATGACATTGATGTAGAGAACGTGCGAAGAATGAACAATTACATAAAAGTGGAACCTCATGCATTCGTTCATTTTGCATCTTCAGAGTCCGCACAGAATGCTCTTGCTGCTGCTAGGCGTGATGAACTCTTCTTAGAAGAGAAGCCTTTGAAGGTTAGTTTGGGTCCTGAGAATCCCTTTAATATGAATAAGAGGAGAAGAACTATCATGCCTTTTAAGTTTTCAGACGTTGGTGTAGAAATTGGAGTACTGGTTAGTAATGATGACTTTGTGGTTGGTTGGAGGGGACCTCATTCTGGTGTTAACTTTCTTGTGGATCCATTCAATGGGACATGCAAAATACTTTTCACAAGGGATACTGCTTTCTGCTTCAAGGGTGAAGGAAAACATGCCGTTATAAAATGCAATTTCAAGATTGAGTTTTTGCTGAGGGAAATCAATGAGATTAACGAATGCAAAGACTTTGCATCTTTGGTATTATTGTTGCAGCTGACTTCATCTCCATTGGTTTTCTATAGAACTGCTGATGATGACATTGAAGAATCAGTTGCTTTTGACTTATTAGATGACGATGATCAGTGGATCCGAACCACTGACATTACATGTAGTGGAGCCATTGGTAGGTTTAATACCTACCGTATTTCAATTCGACCTCGCAATGGTCCTAGCCTTAAGAAGGCCATGCACTATTTCAGAGAAAGTAGGGTGCCTGTGGTAGAACAGGGTAACAGGCAGATGCTCCGGGTGAGAGATGAGCCTGATTTTGGGGTGTCCCTCTCAGAACCTTTCTTCTGCTTTCAAAACCATGAAGGTATAAGCTTTAAGGTCTTGTTTCTGGTAAATGCAGTTTTGCAAAAAGGCATAGTTAATCAGCATCAGATGACTGCTGAATTCTTTTCTTTGCTTAGAAAGCATCAGGAGGGGGTAAATTTAGCTGCACTGAAGCACATCTTTTCTTACAAAAGGCCTGTCAATGATGCTATTCAGAAGTTAGCAAGTGTCCAGAAATGGCTATTTAAGAATCCTAACCTTCTCGAGAGAACTGGACAGTTGGATGATGTTGTAGAGGTTAGAAGGTTGGTTATTACCCCAACCAAAGCATACTGTCTTCCGCCAACTGTGGAGCTATCCAATAGAGTCCTCAGGAAGTATAAGCATGTTTCAGATCGATTTTTGCGAGTTACTTTTATGGATGAGGGCATGCGTAACTTGAACAGGAATGTTCTGACATACTATGCTGCTACTATTGTGAGAGAAATTACATCAAGTTCTAATCCCCAGAGAACTGGAATCTTCCAAAGGGTGAAAAGTATTCTGAGTAAAGGATTTTATCTGTGTGGTCGAAGGTATTCTTTTTTGGCTTTCTCAGCTAACCAGCTGAGGGATCGTTCTGCCTGGTTTTTTGCTGAAGCCCCGGAAATTAGGGTGCCCAACATCATAAACTGGATGGGTAAGTTCGGTAACAGGAATGTTGCAAAATGTGCTGCTAGGATGGGACAGTGCTTTTCATCAACCTATGCAACAGTGGAAGTCCTTCCAAGCGAGGTTAACTCCGAGCTTCCAGATATAGAAAGAAATGGGTATGTTTTCTCTGATGGAATAGGCATGATGTCAGCAGATCTATCTATAGAAGTTGCAGCGAAGTTGCAATTAAGTGTCAATCCTCCTTGTGCTTATCAGATAAGGTATGCTGGTTGTAAAGGTGTTGTCGCATGTTGGCCGGCAGAGAAAGATGGTATCCGCCTTTCTCTGAGACCAAGTATGAAGAAATTTGACTCAAATCACACTATCCTTGAAATCTGCTCTTGGACGAGATTACAGCCTGGTTTTCTGAACCGGCAAATAATAACCTTGCTCTCGTCCTTGGAAGTTAAAGATGAAATGTTTTGGGAAATGCAGAAAGAAATGTTATCAAAGTTGGATAAGATACTTGTGGATTCGGACGTGGCTTTTGATGTAATTACAGCTTCATGTGCCGAGGCAGGAAATACAGCGGCTATAATGTTGAGTGCAGGGTTTAAACCTCAAAGTGAACCTCATTTGAGAGGGATGTTGGCTAGCATTAGAGCTGCTCAACTCGGCGACCTCCGGAATAAGACAAGGATGTTTGTTCCTTCAGGAAGGTGGTTGATGGGCTGTTTGGATGAATTACGTAAACTTGAGCAAGGCCAATGCTTTATTCAAGTGTCAAGCCCTTCTTTGGAGACCTGTTTTGTTAAGCATGGTCCAAAGTTTTCTGAAATCAAGAAAAATCTTCAAGTAATAAAGGGCCTTGTTGTAATTGCAAAGAACCCGTGTCTTCATCCCGGGGATGTGAGGATTCTGGAGGCTGTAGATGTTCCTGGTTTACACCATCTCTATGATTGTCTGGTCTTCCCTCAGAAAGGGGATAGGCCACATTCAAATGAAGCATCAGGGAGTGACCTTGATGGTGATCTCTACTTTGTGACTTGGGATGAAAATCTCATTCCACCCAGTAAGAAAAGCTGGATGCCAATGGACTATGCACCTGCAGAAGCCAAACAGTTGGGTCGTCAAGTTCAGCATACGGTAACTATCCAACTATAATGATATTTCTTGCAGCTTTGTTCATATCTTCCTATATTTAGTTAGCTTTTCCAGATCTGTATAAGTTTGTTTTACGGTTTAATGCTCACTTGGTTAGAATACTGATGAGATAATTGTAAGCCTTCTTGAAAAGCTAGCATTACTTGTTCTTTAGCAAATATTAACTATCATTTAACAACTGTATTGAGTTTTGTTGCATTTATTGCTCACTTTTCTTGTATAATGCATCCCAATTGCATTCGACCATATTTAAGTTGTATGGTTTATCCATAATGTATTTGGTTGTAATAGAAGAGGGAGACTCTTTTTCTGTAGGTACACTCACTATAATAAAAAGAAAAATTTAAAGACACTTACAATAGATCTTGTGCTCTTCTTGCACTTGATTAGGAATTTAGGTCCTCTTTATGACACTTATTATTTGTTGGATCATTCAACTAGTTGCATAATATTCTTTTGTATTTTATTTTTCCGGTGTACTGTTTAATTTTTTAGTTTTTTTAACTATCGTCTTCTTTTTTTACAGGACATAATAGATTTTTTCTCAAAGAACATGGTCCAAGAGAGTCTAGGAGAAATCTGCAACGCACATGTGGTTCATGCTGACCTCAGTGAATTTGGAGCTTTGGATGAGAAGTGCCTTAAATTGGCAGAACTTGCTGCTCTAGCCGTTGATTTCCCCAAAACTGGAAAACTTGTCACCATGCCATTTGACCTCAAACCAAAAATGTATCCCGACTTCATGGGGAAAGAGCCGTTTCAAACATACGAGTCAAAGAAAATTTTGGGCAAATTATATAGGCAAGTTATAGATGTATATGATGCAGAGGGTGGAGAATCTTCTGGACTTGAGTTTGTCCCTAAAGACATCCCATATGACACTAATATTGAGATTCTGGGATATGAAGATTTCATAGATGATGCGTGGAACCACAAATGTTCTTATGATGGTCAGTTGAATGGGCTTTTAGGACAATACAAAGTTAATGGGGAGGAAGAGGTGGTTACTGGACATATATGGTCCATGCCGAAGTACAGTGCTAAGAAGCAAGGGGAATTAAAAGAGAGGCTGAAGCACGCATATAATACGTTGAGGAAGGAGTTCAGGAATGTTTTCGAGCAGATGGAGCCTGATTTTGATATGCTTCCCGTTGATGAGAAGAATGATATGTATGAAAGAAAGGCATCTGCGTGGTATCGGGTCACCTACCATCCTCATTGGGTGACTAGATCACTAGAGTTGCAATTGCCAGATGCTGTTTCAAATGGTGTTATGTTAAGTTTTGCTTGGATTGCAGCAGATTACATTGCTCGAATTAAAATTAGACAACGGGGAATGCAGAATTCTGACTCTACCAAGCCTATCAATTCCCTTGGAAGGTATCTTGTTAACAAGATATAACAACCAAAACTGTCATGCGGTTAAATGCAAATATATTGGCTGCTTATCAGCTATTTGGCTGTAAGGCCACTCTGCCATTATCAATACCTGGTTTGATGTCCTTTCTAACCTCCTAAATCCTACTATTGGATTGTTTCCTTGTGTTGATCAGTTATTATATGAAATTTCATCCATGAGTTTGCCTGCTGATCGATGAAAATCTTCTCTTTTCATCATTGCTGTTTTCTGGTTTGTAGCATATGGCATTTCCTTGCTACTAGTTTGTATCTGTTGTTGTTGCTGCTGCTGTAAAGGATGTTATGGTTACTCTCGAACTGCTTATGTACTTTCTCTTACTTTTCTCGCGGTTGGTCCCTATCCTCTGTAATCCATTGATTTCGGACAATGGAGACCAGAAATGTGCAATTGGCGAAGTTGAACTTAGCAATGCCACATAGATATATGGACATTTTTCAGTCCAAGAAAACAAAGAGTGAATATAACAACATATCATCCCACAAGTGGGGTTTGAAGAGTGTACACAGACCTTACCCTACCTTGAGAGGAGGTAGAGACTATTTCCTTTGAGATACCTTCACTGTCATTCATGATGAACGTTGTCCTGTTTTGGGACGATACAGTAAGTGGATTTACATCAATCTAGCTCTAGTCTCAGCTGAAGTAATGCTCTCACTTCATTTGTTTGGGTACTATGTACAGGAAATGAACATCAAGTTTGTGTTTATATATAACGCCCCTCGCGTTTATTTCTTTAAGGGACTTATGTTTAAAGCTAAGTTGACGGAGTCTCAAAATGTTGTCACATCCGTGTCGAATTCTTCAAAAATGCACTACTTTTAAAGAGTTCAACACAACCTATTGACATTTTCAAAGAGTCTTGAGCAACATAGGCATAAAGTATTTCAACAGATAACATTTTAACAGCGTTGTAAGGCAAGCAAATCTCTGAAAAATTAAACTGCATCTCATAAAATTAAACAAAAGGAATACATGTGAATGGTAAATTACATTTACAGGAGAAACCAGCAAAAGCAATATAACTCTTATCGAGGCTCTTACCGACGTACATCCTTAACAAAAAGTTCCATGTTCAATGCCTCGATGTCAACAAACAATAATATACTCTCAGTATAACTGCACAAGTGAGGTGTATGTAGGAGATCTTACTTTCTACTAGAGACGTTGCTTCCGAGAGACACTTGTCTCAAAAGAAAAGTATGTAACACATGATATGGTAAGAAAATAAACAATAATCATGCAAAAAATCAGATTGAATGATAAATATGGTAAGTTAATTAAAATTAAGCCAGGGGAAAATAGAGTAACCATATAATATTGTTGAAAAATTACAATCTATTGAAAGCCTCCAATAAATTTTGTAAGGTGAGTGGACAACATTAATATATTTGTGATTCACAATTAAATGTCATTTTTATCCTCTAATCATAAACCCCTTTTTGTAGCTATAACTAAAAAAACTTTTTTTTTTTTCATGCTCATTATTCTTTTTTCCTTCTGATTTTTTTTTTATTGCTTTCTGTTTTCATCCAAAAGAAGAATAATTGCATGGATTTGAAAAGAGTCTACTTGATGAATATGATAGTTTTATTAACATGAGGTAATATAACATTCTCCACCTTATATATATATTTTTTATTTTTTATTTTTTTTTTGGAAATTTTCTCTAGATTTTCTTTGTGACATTTGTTTCTTGTTTTGAAGTTGGATTTTAAAATAATTCAAAGTTGTTGGATTTGCATACTCATTGGATTTCTCTCATTAATGTTGATTTCTTGATTTCTGTTCATCGTGTATTTATTTCTTTATTTTTTGACTCTCCTAATTGTAAATCTCGATTTCCCCGCCTTAAGTATATATAGTGTTTTTTGACTGGATTGTTGAAACAAGTGACCGTAAAGAGTTATATGTGTATACAATTCCCATTTTTCTAATTTTTATGGTTGAAGCCAATGTTGCAAAAGATTGAAACTTAACATGGATCAATTATAGATCATATTACAAGCGGAGCCGTATTTTCACTAAGAGAATCCAAAATATAAAGAAGTAAATAAACGAAGAAGTCAATTGAATTCAACATCAACTATATATACTAAAAAAATAATTTTAACCTTGTATATAATAAATCTTTCAACGAATGGGGATCTGATGAACCCTATTCGAAACCCCCCTCTGGTACCCTAGCTCCGCCCATGGATGTTATGCATAGTATAAGGTTATCTCATTAACAATATTTTGAACTATATTCTAATTAAGACAACAAATGATTGAAACTTAAATATTTGAAAAGCTTAGAAAGATTACAATCATATACATAGGAATAGTTGAGATGAGCCGAGGGTCTATTGGAAACAACCTCTTTATGTTCCAAGAGGGGGGTAAGGTCTGCGTACACACTACCCTTCCCAGACTCCAGTTGTGGGATTCCAGTGGTATGTTGTTATTATTATTGATGTACATTATCTTGATTGCAGTTTGATTTTGGTAGTTAAAAGCATGTTTTTTGAGCTGTCATGACGAATGGCGATGTTGAAGAACCTCTACTACGAGGCAATGTAAATTCATCGATTCGATTTAGTGATGTAAACTCATTCAAGCGAAGGCGGTCTCAATCTAGCAGCACTTGTTGTACTATTAGTCATACACAGACAAATAATGAGGAATCCCTTCATTACCCTGAGTTCATTTCAACAAAGAGTTTTAGACTCAGAGATGTGCTATTGTTTTTGGCTGTCTATATAGGAGTCGGAGCGATTTGCTTCTTCATCATAAGCGATCAAATCGAGGGAAAAAAGACTAATGGGATTCTTGATGCAATATACTTGTGTATTGTTACAATGACTACTGTTGGATATGGTGATCTTGTTCCTAAAAGCATCTTAGCTAAGTTTCTCGCGTGTGTTTTTGTGTTCACCGGTATGGCTCTTGTTGGATTTGTTCTGAGTAAAGCAGCAGATAGTTTTCTTGAGAGGCAACAAATCATGTTTCTCAAAGCCATAAAGATGAGGAAAGATAGTACTAGTTCAACAGAGGTTTTGAAAGAGGTAGAAACGAACATCGAAAAGTACAAGTTTTTAAGTACTGTGGCACTTCTTGTTGTACTTACTATGCTTGGAACAATTTTTCTATGCCAAGTTGAGGATTTGAGTTTGTGTGATGCTTTTTATTGTGTTTGTGCTACTATTACTACTCTGGGGTATGGAGATAAGAGTTTCTCGACGAAATGGGGGCGTTTATTTGCTTCTTTTTGGATATTGATGAGCACAATTTGTTTGGGACAGTTATTTTACTCCCTTGCTGAGTTATATACAGAACAAAGGCGAAAATCTATGTTCAAATGGGCTCTAACTCGCGAGTTGACAAATTCAGACCTCCAGGCTGCAGATCTTGATCATGACAGTGAAGTGAGGTAAGTCGTTAACGTGCAACAGACATAGATCACAATGAAAGAAAATGATCTATATGTGCAATAACAATTAGTTGGGAATATGTTTAAGTCATGTTAGTATATATGTTTAAGAAGGGGAGCCTTGGTGCAATAGAAACATGGTTGTCGTGTGACCAGGAGGTCACAATTTCAAGTGGCAAAAACAACCTCTTGCAAAACTGCAAGGTAAGGTTGTGCACATTAGACCTGATGTGGTCTGGCCCTTCTTGGGACCCGCTCTTATCAGGAGCTTAGTCCACCGGAATGTCCTTTTAGTACATTTACTTTCCTATGCTTTCCAATACCAACTTGCTTAGAACTGAGGCATAGTTGTTATTGTTATATCGCATTCAAGTTTTTGTGCTACATTCTGATTATCATTTTCATTGTTCTTCATCCAGCGCTGCAGAATTCATCGTCTATAAACTTAAAGAGTTGGGGAAGATAACTGAGGAAGACATCTCTATAGTCATGGAGAGTTTCAAATTGTTTGATGTTGATCATTCAGGCACATTGACTGAAAATGATATTGCACTTTTGCAGTCGTCGTCTCGATCCAAGAGCTGATAATACCCCTCTAAACATCTTATGTTTTATTCATAGATGATAGAACTATGGAAATTGCACAGAAAATTTTGCAAACTTTCAATCCTATGCACTTGATGTTTGGAAAAAGGGATCATAGATACATTCAAGATTCAAGAACTTGTCACAATTTTGAACCATTTGGAGAATGTAAGTTAAGCTATGATTTAAACAGACTGAAACATGGTTAGTGAGGATTCATATAGTCGACACAAACTTGTTTAAAATTGAGGCATAGTTATCGTTGTTGTTATTTCACGTCGTCTATAAACTAATTTTCTTCAAGACAATTGAGAAGAATGTAAGTTTAAGGCATGTAAGATTTGAACAAATTGAGACATGTTACATTACCAATATCATCTTAGTAGTTCTTTAAACATGGACAAGAATGTACATTTATCAATCATTTACCATTAACTTTCCACAAGAAGCAGAGGCAGATCATGAATTTTAAGAAACACCGCTTCCAAGGTCCTGGATAAACTATTTACACATTTTAAGTAGTTTTATTAACATAAATACAGAGTTTTGGCCCAAGCTACTAAATTCTGCCGAACCCTTAAAAGGCCTGAGGACCGTAGCAGGCGACTGAGTATTAGAACTCTTCAAGTTGCTCCTGGTGTTGGTGCCCTGCAAGAAAATCAAGTAATGATCCTTCACTTTCTTTTACATTGGAAAATTCAACAGCTAATGGTGGTACATTATTGAAGGCAAGAATTGTGACCAAAAGTAGAGTTGTGGATAGCAAAAGAGGCCAGAAATAAGTAAGAATATTAGGTGCCAACATTAAAAAAAAAGTTATGAAAATTGATAAGGAAATCAATGTGACAATGTGATTTTTGAAGTGCAAAATCTTGGCAAAGATTTCCATATTTTGATTCATTTTTAGAGATTTAATCAATCAAACACCTAATATGTGTGTTATGAAAGAAGAGAGATTTTTGTCTTTGTGCTAAAGATTCTTTGTCCAAAGTGACAAGATTTTGTGTTGTGTCTAAATTGTTTCACAAGTAATTCTAATCTTTGATACCTTTGCATTTAGTTTTATTTTAATGGATTGTGCATTCTTGTCTAGTTGTTTTTAGATTTCTTCATGTTGAGGGATATGCTAAGATTAAAAAAGTTGTGAGTATGGGAAACCTCTCACAATTGGTGTCTGGGAGGGTGATGTGTACACAATTTTATTCCTATCTTGTGTTAAAGGTAGAGAGACACTTTCGAAACACTCGGCTCAAGTAAGACATATCTAAATCGGTAAAAAATGAAAATACAGAAGTAAGGAACCATATAAAAAATAATTTCTTGATGATCATTATTATTGTCGATTTATTACCGCGTTACGAGTGCTTTCCTATTCTTGAGGAAATTTTTCACATTGCGGTAAAAACATTCCTTAATGGGATGGCTCTTTATCCAATAGAGTTCGAACCAGTCGAGACTTTTTGCTAAGGACGAAGGAGTGATTTTATCACTCCATCACAATCCTCGTTGATACGCTACAAGTAGTTATGTTTAAATGTATATAAGTTAATTTTTTTTTATATATGATCTTTTAACCATCTCAAAGTGAGCAAAACTCCTCTTTCGTGCAATTTTAAGGATCAATAATAATCTAATTAGTGCAAATTTAGCATTATAACACTGTAAATTATTAGTTGTAATAATGCATCTTCTAAGTTCTAATAAGTGCAAAATAATACTTTAATTGTCCTTAAATGATGGTGTTTGATGGTGTTTGACTAGGTAAAGAGATTAAATATAAAATAAAAATTTTTGAACTTGAAATGTAAAATAAGTCATAAATATTTTTACAAAGTGACCTTTATTACAACCATTCTTGCAAATAATTTACATGGGATATATATATGTGCACCACACGTTACACAAAAACTAGTATACTCACACACATTTTCATATACTTGAGTTCTTCCATATTTATAATCCCCTTTAGGTTTTTGAACCCTACTAGAATCTAGTAGGATAATAAGACCTTAAAAGAGTTTATGTTTAATTATATAGTTGATAAGTAGGTGCCCTAATTCATCGTAATTAATTTGGTGGTGACTATTTAAGTTAATTAACCTGAGAATCTCCAATATGTACTCATCTATTTTTACCGGGTTAAAATGGATTATAATAGCTTGACGACTCCATTAAAGAAATGAGGTTCTGACCATAATGTGTAAAAACTATTGAATTGTTAGGATCTGGTCTTTCATTCACCTGCAAAATTCACCAACTCCAAATAAGCATTCCATTTATTAAATAATTGAATATGAAGTAGAGGCAAACAGAAAGTAAATTAGTGCAGCTAAACACTTTCTTAATTTTATTCAAGCATTCAAAACATTTTAAAGACTACTCAAATCTAAAATCACAAAATGAGGGAAATGCAACACTGTGAAGAACAAACAGTACGAACGACTAAAGAAATTAGGTAAACAAAAAGCATCATATTAATTTGCAGCTCAGAAAAGAACACCACCGGAATAGATACTGATCACTACTATGTTTCCAGAAATGTGTTGTTGATTTTGTTAAGCCTCTTCACTACTTCTTTCATGCTTATTCTTGATTCTGGCATTTCCTTTGTGCAGTCTAAACTCAATTCTATCATGGACGCAATGCAGATTTCACTTTCTGAAGTGATCTGTTCTTCCTCGGAGAAAAGATTGGCATCCACAACGTCCATCATACTCCCTGAAAATGATTGTGTGATCCATTTCCTCAAGTCAAGATTTTCATTGCATATCTCTTCATCTGTTGGCCTTCTTTTCGTCAAAACCTCCATCAACATGATGCCGTAACTATAAACATCGCCACTAGCAGACACTATTCCATCCGAGCCATATTCTTAAAAAAGGATTGAAAAAAAAGTTAATTCAATTGAAATACAACAATAATTCTCTTTTTACTTCTACAACTTAGAGAGGCTTAATTATGATAAGAGAAAATCAATGAGAGTAGATTTTCTTTTACCTGGTGCAATATATCCAAGAGTGCCCAATGTCTCTGTATAAGCCATGAACTTGCTTATGGCTAAAATTTTAGAGATTCCAAAATCACCAACATGAGCCACCATATCTTCATCCAAAAGAACGTTGGCTGGCTTTAAGTCGCAATGAACTATTGGAGTGTTATGACAATGGTGTAGATATTCAACTGCCATAGCTGCATCAAGCATTACAGTGACTCTTTGATGAAGGTTCAAGTGTCGATCTTCTTTGTACAGCCAATTCTCAAGACTTCCATTGGGCATAAATTGCAGAACAAAGGCTCTTATATAGTCACTAGAACATGTAGTAATCACTGAAACAAGATTTCTATGTCTAACATTTCTCATCACTTCACATTCGGTATCAAACCTCTTGCATACTTGCTCATTTTCCAAATCCAGAACTTTAATGGCCACTGCAGTTCCACCAAACAATGTGCCTTTGTACACAGAGGCAGAGCTTCCCTCACCAATTAAATTGAATTCATCAAAATTATTTGTTGCTCGTTGAATCTCGTGATAAGAAACTAATTGATGAGTCCCGATCTCCAATACCTTTTCAACATCTTTGGACTTCCCTTTCTTCTGTCGTTTCATTATCCAAATTGAAATGAACAAGAATATCAGAAAGGATGCAATAACCACTGGAGTAACAATTTTTAGCACAACCTCCTTAAGCTTTGATTGTTTTCCATGATTAGTGATAGCACAAGTAGGAATCTCCAATATGTGCATTCCACAAAGACCTTTGTTCCCGAGAAATGATTGCAAAGTGGAATTTGCAAACACGCCACCACTCGGTATTTCACCTTCTAAATCATTAAATGAAACATTAATGTTTTTCAGGTATGAGAGTTTTTCCAAAGATTTAGGAATAGTACCGGACAAGGCATTTAAAGACAAATCCAAGAATTCCAAGCTTATCAAGTTGGCAAAGGATAATGGAATTTGGCCAAAAAATGAATTGTTGGATAGGTCAAGATACTGCAGGTTTTGGAGTTCCCCCAATCTGGTTGGTATCACACCTGTAAAGTGGTTATTGTAAAGATATAGTTCTACAATGGCTTTCAGTCCTCCAATATCTGATGGAAGTTCTCCCTCTATTGAATTTTGTGACACGTCTAGATAGAGAAGACCACTCATCTTCCAAAGGCTCAACAAATTTTTTGATGAGAATTTATTAGAACCCAAATAAAGATTTTGAAGCATGCTAAATGTTCCTAAGCATTCTGGAATTAATCTAGAGAGCTCATTACCATGCAGATATAATTGAACCAAATTCGATAAATGGCATACCACCTCTGGAATACGTCCCTGCAATTTATTGTTAGATAGAGCCAGCCCTTGGAGTTGTTTAAGCTTACCAATCTCAGAAGGAATACTTCTCGACAACTTGTTTCTGCTAAGGTTTAGGGCTGTAAGACCGCTCATGTTGCCTATACTTGTGGGGATGAGGCCATTGATGTGTGCATCTGCTATATAAAAGTTTTGAATAGTAGATGAAAGATTCCCAATAGAATTGGGAAGAACGCCAGTCAACGGATTGTTACCCACTTGTAGATATCTCAACATCCTACAGTCAGCCAAAGAATCGAAGAATCGCAATTCACGCTCTGTTGGTTCATTGGTAAGTTGATTATGATGTAGGAATAGTTCTCGCAGCTCATGGAGATTCCCCAATTTAGTAGGAATAGCTCCCGTGAGAGAGTTATGTTCTAGCGCCAGTATCTGAAGCTTGGAAGCATTTGTTATGAACAATGGAATTTCCCCTTCAAGCTGATTGACTCCCAACTCAAGTACTTTAAGGTTCGGAAGATGAAGGCCTGTAGTGGTTGGAAATCTCCCGGAGAGGTTGTTGAAACTGAAAAAAATCACTTCCAAAGAAGATATGTTGAAAATAGCCTCTGGAATTTGACCAATAAGATTAGAATTATTGGCAAAGCTTAATTTCCTCAAATTTGATAGCTTCCCTAATTCCGGAGGAATTCCCCCCACTATCCGATTGTTAGAACAGTAAAGATATTGCAGAGTTGAAATATTTCCCAATGAAGTGGGAATAGTCCCTTTTATTGAATTATGACGAATATAAAACTCCTGGAGATTGGATAAACAATCAATATTTTTGGGTATGTCTCCAATTATGTTGTTGAAAGATATGGACAAAACTTTGAGCTCTCTGAGTTGGCATATGTTGGAAGGAATGCAACCAGAAATTTGGTTGTCAGATATACTTAAAAAGTACAGATTCGACACAATATTCCCTTTATCTAGCAAGAGAGGACCAGAAAGGCTATTGTATCGCAGATGTATGGCAAGTAGCGATGAGATATTAAACAGTTCTGCGGGAATGGAACCTGTTAATTGATTATCAGTCAAGGACAAGTCTGCAAGTTGGCTCAGATTACCGATCTCCTTTGGAATGTTGCCGCTGACTCTATTCCCAGACATACTGAAGTTCATCATTTTTGTGGCATTTCCAACCGAAGGAGGGACTATACCGGTGAGGCTATTGTTCCCGAGATTTAAGACTCTGAGCTCGGGTACATACCATGGCCCTCTCCACATTTCACCACTGAGTTCATTGAAAGCCAATGAAATTACTTGAACTCTCCGGTTTTGAAATAGACTTGTTGGTATACTTCCGTTGAGCTGATTATTTTTAACGTCAATCACTCGCAAGTGAGGCATTTGGCCAAGTCCATAAGGGATGCCACCGTGGAAGTTGTTGTTCTGGAGATTGAGAATACTGAGGAAGGACAAATTGGCTAAAGACGGGGCAATTGTGCCTTGAAGTTGCAAATTAGGAAGAGCCAAGGCTACAACCCTTTGCCTTTTTGGACTACAAGTGACACCAAACCAAGTGCAAAAAGAAGTATTTTTGGTCCAATTATTGGCCAAAAAATGATTGGGAGTTGTAATAAGATTTTGGAAAGCCAGTAGAGCTTGTTGGTCAGTCTCATTTGAGGAAGAAAGTGATACAGAAAATTGAATTAGAAAGAGAAGAATCAATAAGAGAATGTTCTTCTTCATGATTGATTCAAAGCTTGATTTGTTTTTCAAATGTATTATAGCACACTTATGTTGTTGAGTTGACCGAACAGTTGGTAGTTGAACGGAGACAACACAAATAACATATATTGGGTCTATTTTAATTTATTTGTCTTATTTTTTATTTTTTATTTATATTTAAAAATTACGTAAAAATACTATAAATCATGATAATTGACAATATAAAATATGTTTTGAAAAAAAAACAAAAAATTCAGCTGATTCTTGAAGTGAATCTATCGTAAAAATACTATAAATCATGATAATTGACAACATAAAATATTTCAAAATTGTTGTATGTGGGTAGTCTTATTATGCCTTAAATAGCGTCAAAGAAAGTACGGGTTTGTGATAAAAAAAATTATTCCTTTATCCACGCAAACAATCGCTTCAAAAACTCGATTATTAGCCCCAAAACATACCATTTATATTATTGGGCCATGCCAACATTATCTAGTTATATAAATGGTACAAACCCAAGTAACCTAAGGGGTCATGCAGTATAAGACAAGTTTGGAAAAAATGGGATTCGGCTCACCTCCAGAGTTGCTTGACCTAAGTTACCATCATAAACCCCACATGCATTTCTCATCTTTGGACCAACTAACCTGTAATAACTCTTTTTTTCTAATGGAGGGTAAATTGGTAATTTAATCCTTCATAATTATAATAATAATTAAAAGATATGGGCCAACTCTATTCTATTATTTATGTTACTCAGTGTGTTGCCTAAGGAATAGAAAGTAGGGTGATGTGTACACAATTTTATTCCTATCTTGTGTTAAAGGTAGAGAGACAGTTTCAAAACATTCAGCTTAAGTAAGACATACCTAAATCGGTAAAAAATTAAAACACAAAAGTGAGGAAACATATAAAAAATAATTTGTTGATGATCATTATATTATTGTCGATTTATTATGTTTTACAAGTAGTTTTCTATTCTTGAGAAAATTTCTATCCGTACTGGGAAGTATCACATTGCGGTAAAACATTCCTTAATGGGGACGACTCTATATTATTCAATTATATCGTACCACTTTATGTGTTGACTTGACAGAGCAATTGGTATTTGCCCAAGTCTTCACGGCATCAACAACAATACTATTCTTAAATTGATTTGAGAAGGAATTAAGGATTCCCACAAACTTTTATTGCAATGTCATCTCACATTGGCCAACTTTATAAAGGCAAAAACATATGGATATATATTGTATGGTCCAGAATCAAGTCGATGGGAGTCTCCACGGTCTAAGATAAGTTTAGAAAAAAACATGTTGTTTGACCTTTTGTTATTGGGGCAGTACAAAATTTATGTGTGAAATTTTACTTATGGTAATAAATAGTGTACATGAACCTATAAATTTTAGTGTGATTTTATAGTGTTAATATAATCTTCTTTATTAAATAATTAGAGGTTATGAACATGAAAGGCCTGAGAGGTTATGAATATGAAATGTTTGGGAGTTGCTTGACCCAAGTTACCATCATAATCCCACATGCATTTATCATCTTTGGACCAACTAACCTGTAATAATACATTTTTTTAATGAAGGGTTAATTGGTAATTTAATAATAATAATAATAATAATTATAATTATAATAATAATAATTATAATAATAATAATAATAATTATAATAATAATAATAATTATAATAATAATAATAATAATAATAATAATTATTATTATTAAAAGGTATGGGCCAACTCTATTCTATTATTTCTGTTACTCGTGTTGCCTAAGGAATAGAAAGTAGGGTGATGCATACACAATTTTATTCCTATGTTGTATTAAAGGTAGAGAGACAATTTCGAAACATTTGGCTCAAGTAAAACATATCTAAATCAGTAAAAATTTAAAATATAGAAGTATAATTTCTTGATGATTATTATTATTGTCGATTTATTAAGTTACAAATAGTTTTCTATTCTTGAGGAAATTTCCATTTGTACTGGGAAGTATCACATTGTGGTAAAACATTTCTTAATGGGGACGACTCTATATTATTCAATTATATAGTACCACTTTATGTGTTGCCTTGACAGAGCAATTGGTATTTGCCCAAGTCTTCACGGCATCAACAACAACAACAGTCAATAACAATCACAAGCAACTCATTAATCATATGATTTCTGTTGACATCCAATTTTGATCCTCCACAATGTAAATTACTCATCGAGTTTTTCTAATTTCAAACGATTTAAAATAATTAGTTTTATAAAATATAACCCTCCTATTTTAGCTTCTTTGTTTCGAAAAAATAAAAGCATCATTTATTTATTAAATTGTTGGCTAGTATACGTGTTGTTGTGGATTTTAAGTGTTAAAACAGGGCTTAAGTAGTCATTATCTTATTATTAGAATGACTTGGGTCCTTAATACCCTTTGTATTCCTTTATCCAGGTCTATTCCGTTTAGTTCAACCGTGTTATTTGCTTTATATTAGTTTAGGGGCTGCTGTGATGATGTGAAACAAGAAGATCAAAATAAAATAGAAATAAAAAAAAGATAGGTATGAAATATTTTATTGAATGGTCCATTTTTTGGATTCTAGGTATTATATTATATGTTTTGCGTATGTAAAGTTTTACTTTGAAGAATGTGGTCCCTATTCCTTTACTCTTGGTAGATTCCTCTATTTTTTTTTAATGTTTTGTTGTTGTCTAATAGCCCTTTTCTCTTTCTTTTTTGTCTATAATGTCCTTTTCTTGAAGAATGGTCGACAAGGTGGACCTATTATTCTATTATGGGGGTAGGTGGATACTGATACCTACTGTTATTTACATTAAAAAATTGACTCATGTTTGGAAGGAGTATGATCCAAATTTATTGTCATATAGACATATGTGAAGAGTTTCATGAAAAGTTAGGTTTTAGTAAGGTCCAACAACTTCTACTCAAAGGACCTTCTGGGAGGTATTATTTGATTGAGGGGGACTCTGGCATAAGAACAATACAAACATCATTGTCTGTTAGGTCTGGTGTACTTGAACTGTTTGCTGTAGATGAGGGGGATGATGTTGTTCCAGCTATTGACATCAGCCACAATAATGAACCTTACCTAGTCGCAATAGATGCTGCTACTGAAGGTGAAACAAGTGAGGAAGAAAATGATGAAAATGAACCTTACCTAGTCACATTAGATGCTGCAACTAAAGGTGAATCAAGTGAGGAAGAAAATGAACCTTATCCCAGTGACTACAATAGTGAAGATTTGGAATCCTTTAGGTTGGAAAAGAAAAGAGAAGTTAATGATCAACTTGACAACTTTAAAGAGTTGGAAAAAGGTATGAGCTTTAAGAACCTTGAAGAAGCTAAAAGGGTTGTAAGCTACTACTCAATTGCTAGGAAGGTTGCCCTTAGGGTTGATAAGAGTGACTCTGTTAGAGTTAGATATAAGTGTATTGTTGGTTGTCCTTTTGTGTGTCTGATTTCTGAAGTTAAGAAAGGGCAAGGATTTGAAATTAAGACCTTGCAAACAAAACATACATGTCCAGAAGCATTCAAGAATAGAAGAGCTACTCAACAAGCTCTAGCACACTACTTCAAGAAGAAGGTCCAAAATGATCCTAAGTGCAAAGTGAATGAAATGAGAAAGATTGTAGATGATAACTTTAGGCTTAATATTAGTTATTCAAAAATGAAGAGGGTCAAAAGACTTGTGCTAGAGAAATTAGATGGTAGCTATGTTGATGATTTCAATAAATTGGAGGGTTATGCGCAAGAGTTAAGGGACAGCAACCCTGGTACCGATGTGATTATAAACATATCCAAAGAGGCTTTGTTGGAACATGGACAAAGAAAATTCTTGAGAATGTATATTTGTATTTAGGCTATGAAAAGTGGTTGGAGAGCTGGTCTAAGGCCATTTATAGGGTTAGATGGCACCTTTTTAAAAGGGAAGTTCAAGGGAATTTTATTGGTTGCACTTGGACAAGATTCAATGAAGCATTTTTATCCACTTGTTTGGGCAGTAGTGGATAGAGAAACTATTAGAACATGGAAATGGTTTATTGAGTTGCTGAGGAACTCATTGGGGTTGGCAGATGGTGAAGGATTGACACTTATGTCTGATATGCAAAAGGTAATTTTGTAAGTGTTTGATAGATTTTTATTATAATTATTGTATACACTTGAATTTTTTTAAGTTATTCTATTCTATATTTTCTTATTGTTACAGGGCTTGATTGACATTATTGGTGATTTGCTTCCAAAAGCACAACATAGATGGCGTGCAAGGCACATAGAAGCCAATTGGTCCAGGTCTTGGAGTGGTGTACAAATGAAGAAGATGTTTTGGTGGTCTTCTTGGAGTACCTAGGAAGAGGAATTTAATGACCAATTAAAGTCTATGGGTTCTGTGTCTAAACAAGCAGCCAAAGATCTTTTATGGTATCCACCACAACATTGGTGCAAAGCCTTTTTTGACACTGTCTGCAAAAACCAATCATGTGAAAATAATTTTACTGAGTCATTCAACAAATGGATTTTGGAAGCAAGGGCAAACCCAATAATCAAGATGCTGGAAGACATTAGAATTAAGGTATTGCCACTGTTTTATATAACTATCTAATAGTAACTATTTATATTTAATATGATAGTAATATGTAGGTGTTATGTTTAGATTATATATGTCATGTATATGTTATATATTTCACTGCTATTTATAGGTTATGAAAAGGTTGAAACAACTTGAAGAAGAGGGTAAGAGGTGGACAGAAGAGTATTGTCCATACTCCATGGATCTGTATCATGATTTTAGAATGATTGCACAAGGTTGTCAAGTTGTTGCTAATATAGACTTAGGATATGAGATGGCTGAGGGTATAGATAGACATGTTGTGAATCTTGCTACAAAGAAGTGTACTTGTAGGACATGGGATTTGACAAGAATACTATGTCCTCATGCTATTAAAGCATTAGAACATGATAGACTAGAACCACTGAATGAGATGCATTGGTGGTACTCAAAAGAAGCTTACTTGCTTGTTTATCAGCCTAAAATTCAACCTGTTAGGGGTGAGAAATTCTGGAAAATTGATCCTTCTCAAGCTATGCAACCACCACAAATTCATAAATTGGTTGGTAGACCAAAATTAAAGAGAGTAAGGGAAAAGGATGAGGCAAGAAAAAGGGAGGGATTATGGTCGAAAAGTAGAAAAGGATTGCAAATGACATGTGGAAACTGCAGTGCTGTAGGTCATAATCAAAGAAGATGTCATTTGGTAAGTTATGTTTCATCAATTTATAATTACTTACAATGTATATTTATTTATCTTACTCTTTCACAAATTTTATAGCTTCAAAAAGGAGGACAAGTTCTCCCAGCACCCCAACCAAGTGAAGAAAATGAACTCGTCTTTATGCCAACTCCTGGATTTGTTGCATCTTGTAGTCGACAAACAAGCTAGCAATCAAGTCAAGCATTCAATGAAGCTCCTGGTCCTTCAAAATCAAAGAGAAAAAATGTTTCAAAGGACAAAGTTGATGCAATTCCAAAGAGGTCTAAAAACAGTGGAAAAGAAATAGTTGTTGCACCTTCAATTGCAATTGTTAATGAAGATGAAGTTGAATATGGTATTGAATCTGAGGATGAGGATACAGTGTTTGCACCTAGGATGATATATGAAGAAAAGACTAGACTACAAATGAAGAAGCTGCAACAACAACCAATTGGTTCAAGAAGGATTAGTTTCAGGGGTGATGAAAATGGTGCTTCTATTCCTACTAATCTACCATACTCACCAAAAAAGCTAACTTGGAAAGGCAAAGCATGTGTGACCTCAAATCAGTTGACAAAAGACAAGGAGAAAAAAATTGGCAATCTTAAGGCAAAGAGGGGAAAGCATTAGACAGTAGTTGCTAAGTAGTGATTTTAAGTTTTTGTTTAGTATGTAATGGCACAATGAAACTTCTTAGTTTGTTATTTTCTGATACTTAACCGTGTGTCACTGGCCATGTATGTTAATGACAAATTAGTCTGACAATGTTTTGTGGGTTGAAAATGTTTTGTGACCTGTAAAATTTATGAAATTGCTGAGTTCTGTTATCAGTTTTAATGTCTGAGATTGAACTGCTAGGTTGTTGGCAAATTGCTGAGTTCTGTTCTCAGTTTTGACGTCTGAGATTGGAATGCTGAGTTATGTTATCAATGTTAATGTCTGAGATTGGTTTTTTTTTTTTATTATGTAAGTTTGGCTTCTTAATGTTGTGACCATTCAGTAATATAGCGAGCCTTCTTCAGGTAGTTACCTTCCTTGTTGAAGTGTGTGTTTCTCTCCATCAGTCACATGGTGCCATGTATAGTTTACGTCTTATGTATTTCACTGGGTAGTTGCAATTTACAAATTATTTGATTTAATCATATATTAACATTATCATGGTACACATAACTAGAGACTTTTGATTACTACTGTGAAGATTTTGTGTGGTGTTGGAAAAATGAGGACATCTTTTCAATAATTTATATGTAGTTAGGGATAGTAACTTATTGCTGATAGGACTTCAGAGTTAGAAAATGTTTAGTGCTAGCTAGTGTGCTACCAAGTGAAAATGTTACAAATTCTAGCAGCATTACTGCAACACCCCCCATTTGAAATTGGCTTTCTATTGTTATATCTTCACATATACAATTAAGATTAAAAAAAAAAGATTTGCTTTTGCTTTTCAATTAGCTTTACTGTATGTTTGAGATTAATTATTAATGTCAAAATTTGCAGTAAATAGTAGTAATAATTTTGTAATATCAATTCTCATCTTACCACTCAAAGTAACAAGTAATAAGTTGTGGTCAATTTGGTCCTCTGTTAACAAAGTGCACGAATACTGCATGATCAAAATGCAAGAAAATGCAGCTTATCAAGCTGCAGAATTCTTCATTAGTAGACAGAACAACAACCTACATCATCTTGACAAATTTTCAAAACAAAATGCAGCTTATCAAGCTGCAAAATTCCGTCGTTACAATAACAAAAAACCACAAAACTAACATAATCTAATAATACTAACTTAACACAAACAATAGCACCACACTACATCATCTTGGCAGCTACAAAACCAACAATAATAGCCCAAGAAACTGCAAGCAAACTTATCAATTGATGAACTTTCAACTCTAACTTCGAAACTTTATCATTCAAGCTAGATACTTTCTTCAGGTTTGAACTCTCAATTTTATCCGTCAACTCCAAATTTGACATTTTTCCCTTCAAGGCAGAAACTTTCGTCAAATCAGAAATTTCATTTCCATTCATATCATTCAACTCAGACATTTCATCGGCAGTCATATTCTTCAAATAAGAATCTTCAATGCCACCCATATCCTCCACAATCTTCTTCAAATGATTTCTTTCTTTCCGAATTGAATCCAATTCAACTTTTTGATTATGAATCATGGTTGACACATGACGTGGAAGTTTGTCATCAATCCAATTCCAATAACCACAAGAATTTGACCCAAGACGACGACATCAGTAGAATCGGCATCCACCATTTTCAAGAGTTGTAGCCGTAAAATATCTTGCCATAAATCCGCACTTACATGTACGAGATTGAAGTGCTTCAGGGGAAGAAATCGAAGAAGAAGTTGACATTTATAACAAATTGAAGAAGAAGAACATTGATGTTCTAAACCCTCTGTAGATCGTGAAATGAATTGGAAGAAATGAAGTGTTTATTTGGGTTTTAGGGTTGTTTTAATTAGATGGTTTCATTTGTATTGGGTTGGGCGGGCGGGTTTAGTAACTATTTGGGGCGGGTTAAGTTAAATGGGTGGGTTTAAAATTATATTAAATAATTAAATTACAACCAATGGTTGAGTGCCACGTAATTAAAAATATTATTTAATTATTTTAAATTGTACTCTGTTAATGAAGGGGGTAAATTTGGACCCAAAGGTGGATGGGAAGGGTATTTGGGGGCCAATAGGTGGATGGGGGGTAATTGTGTACCATATCCAATACTTTGAGGGTATTTTAGGCCCTTTTCCGTTCTTAAAATATAACACTAATATATATGATCTAGAGAGGGGAGCATGGGTTCACGTAAACCCATGACACCCCCTCTAGATACGCCCCTGGGCATAACATGTCAAAAACCCTTTATGAAACCCTAATATCTACTATTTATACTAAAAACTAAAATAACAATTGCCCTTCGTTAAAATTACAAGGTAATTAAAATGGTAGAGCACTTAATATATTAAATATCTTCAAGTTTTCCATGTTGGAGCCTTACAAAGGTTCCATCTTCATCCATAAAGCTTGCAATGCTTGAAGGTCCTTAGCTTGACTCCTTGTGAAAGGCCTCCTTGAAGTAGTGTCACTTTGATCTACATCATGTGATAATCTATTTTAGATACATTATTACTCTTATTATTTTCAGGCGCTAATTTTTATCCTCGTTTTCGTTGCATGTGAAACTCCATCCGAGTCCATTTTGAACTCCACTCTTGCATATCCTTGAGTCGTTTTGAATCACTCTCGTATTTGTGGTGAAAGAGAAGCTGTTACAGGTCTGGAAGGCAGGAAACGGGGCAGATATACAAGCTTTATACACTGATATACAGCAGTAGGCCCTAAAAGGCCCAAATTCTTCTCTCCCTCTCTTTATTATTTGGTTGTATTTATTTTTGTTTTATTTTAAGGAATAACTCTAACTTTAAAATTATTAACTTAATTAATTCCCCAAAAGGCCCAAATTGTAGATTTTCCATGATCCACAACAAGCAGCATTTTATCCAAAGGCATGTTACTTGGTGGAACGCTCACTACTAAAAAATCAGTGAATACCGACCTAAAAATTTCCGACCTCAAATGGAGGTCGGTAATTTCCGACCTTCGGAGGTCGGTATTTACAAGTAGTCGGTTTTTATGCAAAATAAAGCGGGAAAACCAAATTCCGACCTCTGGAGGTCGGAATTTTTCCCGAAAAAATGAATTACAATAAAAATACCGACATCATGAGGTCGGTATTTTTTATATTTAATTGAGAAAATAATACCGACATCAAGAGGTCGGTTTTTATTGTAATTCATTAAAAATTCCGACCTCCTGAG
>JAJOOE010006885.1:0-66350 GCA_036250405.1 Solanum raphanifolium | reverse complement strand
GGATGTAAATAAGTTTTTTTTTTATTCCGCACTATTTTCATTATTGAATGCAATGAATGACTATGTGGCTTGTATAAGACCCCTTCGGGGTCGAGTACGCCTTGTTACGACTTGGGGGTGCTCCCGGGTCGTGACAGCAAAGCATGAATAGCATCCCATAATATCACCCAAGCCAAGTATCCCTTTTTGGTCATCTTAATCATAGTCTATGTACGTGGTCAAGTCTATAAGATTTTCTACCATAAGGGAACCATACTCCTATGTAAGCTCCAAGCACATTTGTATGATGTATGAAAGGCATCCCATACTACCCTTCACACTAAGCATAACCTTGAAGTCATCTTAGTCATACTCAACCTCCTTTGGCCTCATTATTATCTTAACTCTCACAACTAAGGGAATCTCTCACCTTTAGTCAATTATAGCTAGGAGGGCAACTATAGCACAATACTATCTCAAGACTTCTCTTTAATAACCCTAAGTCATACTTGTGCAATGCATGCATAGCATCCCATATTAATATTCATGCTACGTACCACTTTTAGGTCCTCATACTAATACTTCTTGGTTGGGAACCTAGTCCATGTCTTTACTTTAGAACACTATGAGGTACTATCTTAAGCCCATCTTAGTTCATCTCTCTTTAGACCTTGAAACACTATGATGTACTTGCTTAAGCACATATTGGTTCATTGTTAGGTTGAACCCTATGAGATACTTCTTTAAGCATGTCTAAGTTCATTCTTAAGATGGATCCTATGCGATACTTACTTAAGCATGTCTAATCTATTTTTACTTTGAACATTATGAGATACTCCTTTAAGTATGTCTTAGTTCACTATTTAAGATGGACCCTATGAGATACTACCTTAAGCATGTCTATGTCCATTATGCTCTTGAACACTATGAGATGCTTCTTCAAGCATGTCTTAGTTTAATTATGCTTTAGAACACTATGAGATGCTTCTTTAAGCATGTATTAGTTCATTGGATAAGAAAATTGCTACTAGAAACCTTGATTTCACTATGTGAAGGCTTTCATCTCATGAGACCTAACTTTGGGAATACCCACACTCTACTACATAAGAGTTCGCCCTTTTACTTGGATAGTCCTCACATCAACTAGGTGTGGTTCTCCTTTGTACTTGGAGCCCGAACCTTCTCTTGTGTGACACTTCATCTCATTGTCAATATCCACTTGGGGCCAAGCATACACCCCAAGGTTTACTTGTTAAGCCTTTCTTAATAGTCATGTCTTATTGAAGGATGTCCTTGACAATCAATCCATGTTCAACTGATTCTATCACTTTACACTTCCAAGCATTCATAAGGTAGGTTAGGTGAGTATAGGCCTTTCGCCACAATTTTACCTATTAGACTTCTATTCTCATTTAGACTTTACTCTCACATCCTTAACATCTATAGTTCATCATATTAGCTTCACTATAAAGCCCTAGTGATCGAGTCTTCACTCTTAATAAATCTACAACATGAAAGCATTCTTATGAACCTAGATTTCAAGGCATTCAATCACCTTATTCATTACTATGTGATTCTAGTCATAATTGATTCATAAAGGTTCAATTTCATCTATTAAAGTCAAGATCAATCATATTTAATAAGGTCTAGTTCAATTCATGATTATATGTTCCTAACTTTGAACAATTACTACATATTACATTGATTTAACAAGATCACCTATGAACTTTCAATTTCACCTCTAATGGCATAAACCCACAAAATATAACATTCATCAAATAGACTAGGATTTACCATATAAATCACATGAATTCATCATAATATCACAATTCAATGTTAATACAATCATAATTAGGTATTATCCTCTAGATTGGAATCATACCTAAACCCTACCCACAATGTAAGAAGGAAACCCTAGCTAGGTTGGGTTTTTGACTTCACAATTGGGGGAAAACTAAGGGGGTTCTATGGGTGGAAGAAACCATAGATGAATAAGCTAACATACCTCAATTCAAAGCCCTAATCAACCATGCATCATGGAGGAAAATCGGCCCTACTCTCTTCTCTTCTTCTTGTTCTTCTTCACTTCTAGAGAGAGAATATCTTGGACGGAATTTGGGGTTCTTTCATGAATGAGTTAATGACATAGTTTAGGGGTTTTATTAATCTTATATAGGTGGTTAAATTACTAAATAACCGACCTCCCTTAACCCCTAATTAATTAATGACTTAACCCCTAAGCCCCTCACTTAAAACTAAATTTGAAAACTTCCTTGACCTACGAAACCCCCACCCACGGACCGTGGGTGGGTCTATGGGGCGTACTGGCAAGTCGTGAGTGGGGTAATGAAGCTAAGAATTGCAGGCCAACTCAGGCCTTGACCCACGACCCCAACTCACTGGGCGTGGGTCCACTTACGGCCAGTAGGTGCCAAGCGTGAGTGGACTATTTTCTTTGACAACTTTTTGGGTTGTTTTGAGGTCCTCCTCAAGGACCCCTTGGGTAGTCCTTGTGGGGGGGGGGGTCGTACCTTGACGCCATAACCCTTAAACCTCCATTCTAAGTACATGAATTGTTTTTACGACTTAAACCTTCACATCAAACTCTAAAACTCCTACGAAAAGCTCTAGAACTCTCTAGTTCAACTTACTAGTTTCCGAGGCGTAACAATATCTTCCCCTTGGGATCATTCGTCCTTGAATAATGATTCTAAACACTTCTTAAAGTTACAACTCTAAACTAGCAGCCCATTATGGATGCACTACATCTAAATTCACACAACCATACAAGAAAACTTCAATTCCAAGCTAAAAACATTCAATGCAACACAAGGGAGTAGGAACTACATCTACCAATCCCATATGCATGAAATTCTATATTTCACTTATTTTCAAGGAGGAACTAACATCTCCTAACTAAAACATGCTCAATACACCCTCAAGGAACCTAAATGCAATTTACTCTCAAAAAGCATTTATTCGAGGAGGAATCTTTCAACTCCAAATCTAAGGCATGCTCATATAATCATCTCATGAAGTCTATATGCAAATTTACTCAAATGCACTCTAACATTAGGAAAACCAATGCATATATGTCATTTCTAACAAGACCTAAGCAATTTCATGAACATGCATATTAGGAAGTCATGGCAACACACAAATCACACATGGCTTCATATAAAAGCAAATCAAGAGGAATTTAAAATCTCAAGATCTTAAATCTTAAAGGAGGAATACAAGGAAGAAGGATGAGGATATCAAGACTTCTCATTGGCCCTAGGCCTCCCAAGTAGCAACCTCAACTAAACCCCTACTAAAAGATCACTCCTACAACTTCATGAAACAACTTCCTTGTTCTTCTATTTCTTAACTTGCTAGTCCAAGACTTTTACCTGTACTTCTAATTTAGAGAGATTCTACTTAAACAATTCTAGTTCATAGGAAACCTTACTAACACCACTCAAGATCTCTAATGAGACTACCAAACTGGGACTAAACTTCTCATACTCACTACACCTCTCAAGGTGAATATTTCTAGCAACCCTAATTCATGAACATCAAGGAAACTCAACGACCTTGCTATCTAATCACATTATCTCCCCCTTGGGATCAAACCTATACAAACTTTTTTAAGCATTACGTCATTCAATTCTAAGGTCGGAGAAAGTCATCACTATGCTTTCACATCTATCACACAAAGTGATTCTAAACCATGGTCAATTACCCTTCTACCTTTCTTAGAGGAGTCTACTCCCTCAATAGATCTAGGCATTACTATAACAGCCTATTCATCAAATCTATCCACAAACCTCAAAGATCATTATGACTAAGTTGGGTTCTACCATCAACTAAACATAACCACACAATAACCTTTCTAGGTAGGTACATTATCTCCTTCTTGGGAGTAAGCCTACACAAATTCTTCTAAACATCTGCCATAGCATAAAGGCTGTTATAAAGCATCATTCATACTAAAGACAACATCAAATCCATCATCTCAAATATATCAATTCACATAGCCATAATTGGCATCTCAACCAACCTTTTCTCCTTCAGACCTTGTAGGATAAGCCCTTCGAGTAGTCATATCCTAAAGATCATTAGACAAGGAATTGGAAAGAGACCTTATAGATTTTAACTCTATGGCACGACTTAGAGAATGAAGAAGTGAAGTGTCCTAAGCATCCAATAGACTCTTATTCATAAATGTGGCGCGCTTCCAATTTATGAACAAGACTCTACTAGATGTGGTTTGAGACAATCCTAGAACTATTCTAAACCATCTACTTTGATATTAAGTTTGTTACGACCCAGGAGTACCCCCTAGATATAACACGACGTACAATACTCCAAAAAGTCTCATACAAGCCCTTAGCATATTATGAGCATGAGATAATAAAAAATTACGGAAAAATTTAAAAATTTAGACAATCGAAGTCATTTTCATAAAAGCAAGCAGAAGACTTTCTATGCTTTGTCTCAAACCAACTAATACAACTTTAGAATAAAACTCTTGGGACACAACCCATATAATAGTCTCAACATGAAAATAAAAGACATAAAGAAAAGGTGGGTTTTTTCCTCGATGCTATGAGGACTCACCAAGATCTTCAGCTCCTTGCAACTTCTAGAAACCTATCTCCAAGAGTAGCACTCAATCTCTAAACCCTACATTTGATTAGAATGTAGGCAAAGTATGCGTTAGTAAAAAATGTACTAAATATGTTAGCTAGCATAATCATAAGAGCATAAGACAAGGGTTAGTCAATATAAGACATAATCCAAAATCATATGAAATATTTCATGATACATCAATAATAAGTATAAGAGACAATATCATCTTAATAAGAAACGTCTATATCATAATATAACCATTCTCAAGTAACCTCAAAAGCATACATGTGCAAACCATAAATAGCATCCCATAATACCACCCAAGACAAGTATACTTTTTTGGTCATCTTAATTATAGTCTATGTACATGGTCAAGCCTCTAAGCTTTTCTACCATAAGGGCACCATACTCCTAAGTAACCTCAAATCACACTTGTGCTATGTCTGAAAGCCATCCCATACTACCCTTCACACTAAGCATAACCTTGAAGTCATCTTAGTCATACTCACCCTCCTTTGGCCTCATTATTATCTTAACTCTCACAACTAAGGGAATCTCTCACTTTTAGTCAATTATAACTAGGAGGGCAACTATAGTACAATCCTATCTCAAGACTTCTCTTTAATAACCCTAAGTCATACTTGTGCAATGCATGCATAGCATCCCATAATACTATTCATGCTAAGTAGCACTTTTAAGTCATTATACTAAACTTCTTTGTTTGGAAACTAGTTCCTCTCTTTATTTTAGAACACTATGAGGTACTCTCTTAAGCACATCTTAGTTCATCTCTTGTTAGACCTTGGAACACTATGAAGTACTTCATTAAGCACATCTTGGTTCATTGTTAGGTTGAACCCTATGAGATACTTATTTAAGCATGTCTAAGTTCATTCTTAACTTGGATCCTATGAGATACTTGCTTAAGCATGTCTAATCCATCTATACTTTGAACACTACGAGTTACTCCTTTAAGTAAGTCTTAGTTATTTATTTAAGATGGACCCTATGAGATACTACCTTAAGCATGTCTAAGTCCATTATGCTCTTGAACACTATGAGATGCTTCTTCAAGCAAGTCTTAATTCATTAATACTTTTGAAGAGTATGAAATGTTTCTTCAAGCATGTATTAGTTCAATTATGCTTTAGAACACTATGAGATGCTTCTTTAAGCATGTCTTAGTTTATTGGATAAGAAGATTGCTACTAGAAATGTTGACTCCACTATGTGAAGGCTTCCATCTCACGAGATCTAAGTTTCGAAAAACCCACACTCTACTACGTAAGAGTTCCCCCTTTTACCTGGATAGTACTCACATCAAGTAGGTGTGGTTCTCCTTTCTACTTAGAGCCCAGACTTTCTCTTGTGTGACACTCCATCTTATTGCCAATATACACTTGGAGCCAAGCATACATCCCAAGATTTACTTGTTAAGCCTTGCTTAATACTCATGTCTCATGGAAGGATTTCCTTGACAATCAATCCATGTTCAAGTGATTCTATCACTTAACACTTTCAAGCATTCATAAGGTAGGTTAGGTGAGTATAGGGCTTTCACCACAATTCTACCTATTGGACTTCTATTCTCATTTGGACTTTACTGTCAAGGCCTTAACATCTATAGTAAATCATATTAGCTTCACTTTAAATCCCTAGTTATCAACATTCAAAACTATGAGTCTTCACTCTTAATAACTCTACAACATGAAAGCATTCTTATAAACCTAGATTACAAGGCATTCAATCACATTATTCATTACTAGGTGATTCTAGTCATAATTGATTCATAAAGGTTCAATTTCATCTTTACAGGTCAAGATCAATTATATTCAATAAGGTCTAGTTCAATTCATGATTATATGTTCCTAACTTTTAACAATTACTACACATGACAATGATTTAAGAAGATCACCTATAAACTTTCAATTTCACCTCTATTGGCATAAACCCATAAAATATCACATTCATCAAATAGACTAGGGTTTACCATATAAATCACATGAATTAATCATAATATCACAATTCAATGTTAATACAATCATAGTTAGGTATTATCCACTAGATTGGAATTATACCTAAACCCTACCCATAATGTAAGAAGGAAATCCTAACTAGATTGGTTTTTTGACTTCACAATTGGGGGAAAACTAAGAAGCTATATGGGTGGAAGAACCCATAGATGAATAAGCTAACATACCTCAATTCAAAGCCTAATAAAGCTTTCATCAATGAAGGAAAATATACCCCACTCTCTTCTCTTCTTCTTGTTCTTCTTCACTTCTAGAGAGAGAATTTCTTGAAGGGAATTTGGGGTTCTTTGATGAATGAGTAATGACTTAGTTTAGGGGTCTTATTAAGAATATATAAGTGGTTAAATAACTGACCTCCCTTAACACCTAATTTATTAATTACTTAACCCCTAATCCCCTTACTTAAAACTAAACTTGAAAAACTGCCTTGACCTACGAAACCCCCACCAAGCTTTTTGGGGTGTTTTGAGGTCCTTTTCAAGGACCCCTTGGGTAGTCCTTGGGGGGGGGGGGTCAAACCTTGACGCCCTAACCCTTAAAATTCCATTCTAAGTAAGGGAATCGCTTGTATGACTTAAACCCTCTCATCAAACTCTAAAACTCTTACAGAAAGATCTAGAACTCTCTAGTTCAACTTACTAGTTTTCGAGGCGTTACATGCATAAGACTTTTGTTAACTTTAGGCCGTTCTCAACCTCTCTATATTGACTGAATCTTCTCTATAGCCTCATGAAATAACTCAAGCCCTAGCAAAGCAAACTCACCCATCTCAAACCAACCAATAGGAGATCTAGACCTCCTACCATAAAGAGCCTCAACCGGAGACATACCAATACTAGAATTGTAGCTTTTATTGTAGTAGAATTCAATCAAGGCAAATTGTCATCCCAATTTCCCTTGAAATCAATCACACAAGCTCTCAACATGTCCTCCAATGTTTTGATTGTTCGTTTTGCTTGCCAATCGGTTTGGGGGTTAAAAGTTGTGCTAAGCTTAACTTCGTCCCAAGACTCTTTTGGAAAGACTTCCAAAACTTAGAAGTAACTTGAGTACCTCTATCAGAGATAACGGAAAACGACAATCCATGCAACCTTACCATCTCTCTCAAATACGACTTAGCATAATCTTTCGCCAAATAGGAAACCTTGATGGGAATGAAATTGGAAGACTTCGTCATTCAATCTACTATAACCCAAATCGAATCATATTAGTGACGAGTACGCGACAATCCCACTGTGAAGTCCATATTCAAATCTTCTCACTTCTAAGTAGGAATGCTAATGTCTTGGGATAAACCTCTTAGTTTGTAATGCTCAACCTTCACTTGTTGGCAATTAGTACACTTAGCCACAGATCCCGCAATGTCCTTCTTCATCCCATTCCACCAATAGATCTCCCGCAAGTCACGTTACATCTTGGTGGCTCCCGGGTGAATAGAATATCTAGTGCTATTGGCTTCTGATAGGATCCATTCCCTTAAGTCATCAACATTAGGAACACATGAAGGACATTGATATATAACGACACCATCTCCCTCTTGGGAGAAATCCTCAACAGACTTTTTAAGTACCGCCTCTTTCAATTTTACCAAAGTCGGATCAAGACATTGCTTTGCTTTAGGATCAGCCACAAAAGATGACTCTGACCCTTTATGAACCATAACACCAACATTGGTGGAGTCTACTAATCGAACACCCAACCGGGCCAACCTATGGACATCTAGGGCCAACTCTTTTCTATCATCATCATCATGTGCAACACTACCCATCAATAGTAGACTAAGAGCATCCGCTACTACATTCTCCTTACCGAGGTGATAAAGAACACTCATATCATTGTCCTTCAATAATTCTAGCCGCCTTCTTTGGCGAAGATTTAGATCTTTTTGCATAAACATATATTGTAAACTCTTATGGTCGGTGAAAACATCAACTTGGATCCATACAGATAATGCCTCCAAATCTTTAAGGCAAATACCACCGCCGCTAATTCAAGGTCATGGGTAGGATAGTTCTTCTCATGATCCCTTAGTTTCTTTGAAGCATAGGCAATCGCCTTACCATTTTCCATAGGCACACATCCCAATCAAACTTTAGAGGCATCACAATAAACCACAAAGCCATTCGTACCTCCGGTAAGGTCAACACCAGAGCGGAAGTAAGTCTATCTTTCAACTCTTAAAAACTTTTCTCACAAGCATCCGATCATATAAACTTGGCCTTATTTTGAGTCAAAGCTATCAACGGAGAGGCAATTGTTGAAAATCCTTCAAAAAATTTCCTATAATAGCCGGCCAAACCCAAGAAACTTCTAATATCTGTCGGGGATAGAGGTCTAGGCCAACTCTTGACCACATCCATCTTCTTTGGATCTACCTCAATACCCTTGCTTGAAACTATATAGCCAAGAAAAGCTAAGGACCTTAACAAAAATTCACATTTGCTATACTTTGCATAAAGTTGTTGGTTCTTGAGAATTTGCAATACGATCCTCAAACGATCAATATGCTCATTCTCACTTCTCGAATAGATCAAAACATCATCTATGAACACAATTATGAACATGTCAAGGTATTGTGTAAACACCCTATTCATCAAATCCATGAATGTCGCCGGGGCATAAGTCAAACCAAAGGACATCACAAAAAACTCATAATGACCATATTGGGTTCTAAAAGTCATTTTCAGGATATCTTCTTCTTTCACCTTCAATTGGTGATAACCTGAATAGAGATCAACTTTGGAGAAATACCTTGCACCTTGAAGTTGATCAAATAAATCATATATTTTGGGAATCGGATACTTGTTCTTAATGGTCACTTTTTTCAATTGCCAAGAATCAATACACATACAAAGTGAACCATCCTTCTTCCTAACAAACAACACCGGACCACCCCATGGAGAGATACTAAGCCGAATAAAACCCTTATCCAACAAATCCCTCAACTGATCCTTCAACTCCTTAAGTTTCCCCGGAGCCATTATGGAAGGAGGAATAGAAATAGGTTATGTATTTGGGAAAAAGTCAATACCGAAGTCTATTTCCCTTTCGGGAGGAATACCGAGTAAATAATCAGGAAATACTTCCGGAAACACATTTACAACAGGGACCAACTCAAGAATATTGATTTCGAAATCCACATTCCTCAGCCTCACTATATGATAGATATAACACTTAGAAATCATTTTCTTAGCTTTAAGGTAAGAGACAATTTGACCTCTAGGCATATAATTCCCCCCCTTCCACTCAAGGATAGGTTCATTTGCAAACCAAAAATAGACTACTCTAGTCCTACAATCAATATAGGCATAACAAGAATGCAACCAATCCATACCCAAGATAACATCAAAATCTATCATGTCAAGCCCTATCAAATCAACAAGAATAACTCTATGGGATAAGGAAACAAGACATTTTCTATAGACATTCCTAGCCACCACAGAGTCACCAATAGCGGTAGAGACATAAAAAGGTTCTAACAATGCATAGGGAAACACATCAAATCTCATAGCCACATATGGAGTTACAAAAGACAAAGTAGCACCAAGATCAAGTAAAGCATACACATATATTTGGAAGACTTTTAACATACCGATCTCCACATTCGGGGAACTCTCTTGATCACCTCTAGTCTGGAGTGCATAGAAATGGTTTTGCTTGGGAGCATTTCAACCCAAACCAGTTGGAACAGATGAAGGGTAAGGTTGAGCCCTACAATGAGTATGTCCTTCATTCTTAACCACTAAAGGACTATTTTGTGATCCATTTTCCTACAACCAAAGCAAGCATTAGAACCCGTTAGACACTTCTCTTCATCAAGTAGTCATCAAGGACCTATTCCCATCCCCTTGGAGTTTTGGGTTAGACACCCTCATTATTAGGACTTGGAGGAGCACTAGAAGAACCTTTCCTCGAGAACTTTTGCCGAAACCTTGAACGACCTCGTCCACCGGACCTAGAATGTGAAAAGTTACCATTATCCACTCTTTGCCTCCCTAGATCTTTCCTTGAGCTTTTCCTCTTCAATCTGTTGGGCATGCATTATAAGGCAATAAATGTCCATGTCATGGACAAGCATTGCGGTGCAGAACTCTTTGACTCCCATGTAAAACACACCCAATACAAACTTACTCATCTTTACCCTACGATCCGCCACAATAAAATGAGTATATTTGGACAATTGAGTGAACCTTAAGGCATAATCGCTCACACTCATATTTCCCTGCCTAAGATCAATAAACTCAAGAACCTTGGCCTCTCTCATCTCAAGAGGGAAGAATCTATCAAGAAAAGGAATTTTTAACCTCTCCCATTCTATGGGACCCGATCCTTCCGGCCTTGCCTCCTTCTATTGATTAAACCAAATCTGAGCAACCCATTTGAGTTGATAAGCTGCCAATTTTGTCTTCTCTACCGGAGTCACCCCCATAATAGCAAGTAACTTATAGACCTTGTCGATAAAATATTGAGGATCTTCCTAAACTTTGAAGCCATAGAAGTCCCACACTCTTGCTGCCACCATACCCACATTTGGATTTATGGGAGCTACCACCTCTCCATTGGCTTGTGCCATCACGGCTTGAGCCAACACTTGGAAAGCCTACCTAAACTCTGCATTTGTGACATTGTCAGTCAAAGGATCAATCGGAGCTTGACGAGGAGCTTAGGGAGGAAATTCTTGACCCACATTGTTTCCCTCGTTCCTTCTAGCATTAGCTCTTCTAGTAGTCATATCCTGAAAAACCATCGGGTAAGGATTTAGAGAAAGACCTTATAGAGTTAAACTCCATGGCACGACTTAGAGAAATGAAGAAGTGAGATTTCCTAAACATCTAATAGCCTATCATTCATAAATGTGGCACGTTCACACTTATGAACAAGATTCTTCTAGAGGTTTCTTGAGACATCCTAGAAATATTTTTAACCTTGTGCTCTGATTAACAAGTTTGTCATGACCCAGGGTACCCCCTAGATCTAACAAGGCGTATAAGACCCCGAGAGGACTATCGGGGTCTTATACGCCTTGTTACATCTAGTGGGTACCCTTGGTCGTGACAACCCTGTGTCCTGACAAGGCGTATAAGACCCCGAAAGTCCTCATACAAGCCACTTAGCATATCATTACATAAAGTAATAGAAAATGAGGCAGAAATTTAAAACATTTTCAATATAATTAAAGTCTTTAGAAAACGAGCAGAAGTCTAGTACAATTGTCTCAAGCGAACAAACTAACATGAATAATTCTTGGGACACATCCCATACAATACTCCAAAACATTAAAGAATTACATAAGGTAAAATGGTGATCCGATCCTCGAATGATATGAGGACTCACCAAATCTTCACTCCTTGATCAACTATGAACCTAGGCATGAGTGTGAGAATTAATGTTACCGGACCCTACATTTTTATAAGAAATATAGGCAAGAGTATGTGTTAGTACAATCATGTACTAAATATGATAGCTTGCATAAACAACATAAACATATGCATTAGTCAACTTAAGGCATAAAGCATAATCAATACATATAAAGCATTATAATGAAAGAGGAATACTTCCTTAAGTAACCTCACTTGAGCTTAGCAAAGACTTATGTCATCCGCCTCTTGTCGAACTTACATCATGGAAGGCACATCTAGCAACACTCCAACTTAGTCATCTTCATAACATAATAACATTATTCATACTTACTTTAAAAGCATGGGGATTCACCTCCTTGCCTAACTTAAAAAGGCTATTGGGTATTTACCTCCTGCCTTACTTACTTTAAGATCATCGGTACTCGCCTCCACAATCACATCATATGATATGGGTATTCACCTCCACATTATTTCAAAAAGATCATAGGTACTCACTTCCATATCATTTCATAAGGATCATAGGTACTCACATCCATGTACTTTCATCATGATAGGAACATGGGGAATCACCTCTTGTTTGATTCTAAGGATTATGGGAAATCACCAGATATCCTTATCATATGGAGGTCTAGGGTAGTCGCCTCTAGACTCATCATTTACATAGTCTTTAAGAATAGATTCATTTTAGGTGAGAAATTCTTTCAACCTAGAATCATTCATGTGAGTAAACCTTTCACATTCATACAATCATGCTTAGCAATTCATTGTGGGAAGTATCCCTTCTATACTACAATATTAACAATCAATAATTCATAGTCCAGGCTTTACTCTCAAAGCACTACATCTCATGATATCATCTAATCTCAAGCAATTAAAATCATATTCATCATATATTTTTCACTCTCAAGCTTTTTTAATCATAATTCATCAATCCTATAGGGAGATATCTAAACCCATAAAGTTTCCCTTCAAGGCATCAAACCCAATTGCATCAATTCTAGGTTAGAAACATGGAATATGGATGGGTACATGTAATATCATCCTAAATCATGTAATTCTTCCAATTGAATCATAAACAATCATAATCCACTCAATTGGATCAACACTCATCATCACCCACAACATTGGTAGAAACCCTACCTAGAATTGGAGATTTCAACTTCACAATTGGGGAATTCTAGGGGACTCCATGGGAGAAAGGATCCCATGGATGAAAAGCCATCATACCTTAGTCACAAAGCCCACAAAATCTTGAAGATTGGGAGACTTGATCTTGACCCAACTTCAATCTCTTCTTTGTTTTCTACTTTCTAGAGAGAGAATATTTGAGAGAAAGCTTGGGTTTTCTTTTGGGAATTGAGAGAATGACTTAAAATGAGAGAATTTAGGGGTCTTAATTACTTATATAGGGGGTCTAGACTTGGGTAAAATGACACCACTTCGATTTAATTAAAATCGGAAAAGACCCTTAAGTCCCTAAAATAACTGTCAGCTCATGACCTATGTACTCCCGACCAAGGAAGTATAGACAGGACGACGGACCGTCCTGCACGGCCATTGTTCGGTGGTTAGAGACTGGTTCAGAGAGCTCGACCTGTGGACCCTAGACAATGGACCGTGGTCTGACTGACGGTCTGTTGGTCAGGCTGTGGTCCTGGGGTGTGAGTCAAGTTGAGGTGCCCCAACCACGAACCCTACCTATGGTCTGTGGTCCGCACTATGGTCCGTGGGTTGCCACCGTTGGTTGGCACCTGGAACTTTTAGGAAAGCTGCTATTTTTATGAATCCTGGGTGTTACCGGTGAATTAAGACAAGTCTGCCGAAAGTGATAGTGCAAAATTAAAAAGAACAAGCATAGAGGGTGATATCCACTGCCACTTGGCGATACACCGAGTAGGTTTCGGAGACTTAAGACAATCCCGCCGAATGAAACAACACCCAGGTGACATATGAAAGCATAAAAAGTGATCTGGGGCTTCTTTAGTGATTCACCGAACTACCTTAGCGAGTTATTACAAGCCCACCAAATAGGAATTGTTCAGCCCAATGCCTATTTTCATAAATTCAACCATAATATGCAATAATACCCATGTGTTTTTACCCATGCATACTTAGACTTCCCCCAAATATCACAAAGTACTGCCCACAATGATTATTTGCCCTTAAGAAAGTTGTCACTCTATCTACATTGGGCAAATTCAGTCAATCGAGGTAACACTGGAGTAATCAGACTTCACTAGGGGTGTGGAAAAATTGAACTAACCAATAAACTGAACCGAAAGAAATGTTATTAGATCATTGCTATCGGATTAACAATTTTTTATAGGTTTTGTAAACAAAAATTATTGGGTTATCGGTTTGTTATCGGCTTTTAGTATTGGGTTATTGGATAAATCGATAGACAATTAAGAGGATTGTAAGTTACTACTATACCCTTCATAAATATTAAATATTAATAATTTAGCATAACTAAACTCTATATCAACACTATACACTACAGTCTACACACTTCACACGTCATAGTACTTCTATTTTGGCTGTAACATATTATTGTAGCCTTTGAACTACATCTAATCTTATTGATACAATTTCTCATTATATTTCTTGTTTCACTATATCAAAGCATTTACAACTAATTTGCTTGTCTCACTGTATCGTGCCAAATTGTTAGAGAAGTGAGAAATCATATATTTATTTTATGAGTATTTTTTTATTGGGTAAATCGAAAACCAAACCGTTAATGACCAAAAACCAATAAACGAAAAACCAATAAAGAATATCTTATTGGTTTGTTACTAGTTTATCATATTTAAAAACCGAAAATGATGAACCGACTTGATAATACATAAAACCAAACCGAACCAATCGATGCACACCCCTAGACTTAAGCCATGTTTACTTAAACTAAGACCCATAACACACAAGGGTTCAATTCCAAATTTTATCAACCATAACAAAATTTAGTGATTATGGGCACAAACTCAGCTATCTAACTCATGGGCACAATTCAATATGATATATTTAGCATAACCCACACAAATTAAACAATATTATACTTCAAATGGAACTAAGCCTATATTAAAAACAATAATTTCTAGCACAAATGATAAGATAGAACTCGTAAACCAACCTCAAAGATAGTAGCAAGTTCTAAAATCAAAGGAACTAGGGTTGGGATCGAGATTCAAGCAATTCAAAGCACTCCAAGCACACACAATCATGCAAAAGAGGAACTTAAAATACTAAAATGGGGTATATGAACCTTAAGAGGGCACAAATTTATGATAGGATTTCTTTTTGACCTTGAAAAGACTCTTCGCCTATTCATGCCAATGCACACTAAATGATCTACGACCAAGGTCCCCAAATGCATTTGATGATTCATTGAATGATCTAAAGCTCATCGATGAGGCCTGAACGGATACCAAACCTGAAGGCTGATTTGGCGAACCTAATGGAGTCCGCTAAGTGCACTTCGATGAATCATTAATTGGAGCGTAGAACACCTAAATTGATAATACACCTTTTCGAATTTTTCATCCCAAAAGGCGGACATGAAGATGTCTACTTAATGTATTCGGTAGATCGCTAACAAAGTCTTAGCATTTCCTAAACAACCTTTCACACATTTTGACCTTTTTTCCATCTGCACTCATATCAAACGATGACCCGTAGGTAGACTTATGGCCCGTTGGTTGGATCCATAGGATTTGGGTCCCAAAAGTGGACTCATAATACTCTAATGACGACTGGATAAGACAAGTCATCGTTCAACCTATGGCCCGTCAGTTGGAGTCGGCGTTCACGGACTCAAAAAACACTGGTATGACAGTCTTTGCTAAAATGGTCATAAATTTTACTACGAACATGAAATTAGGCTTAGTATCATTGGCAAGAGGATTCAAAGACTTTTAATATGGTAGGTCATAGGCCATCTAATTCATTATGTTCTGGGAGATATGATTGTTTGAAGTTGACCTAAGTAGAATCTTATGTCAAAACTTAATCGGCAATGAAGATTTCAACTCAACTTTGTGCTAGGGGATTCTTATGACCTTAAGTCATATCAAAATCCATTATAACAATAAAAAAATTACCTTAACTCCTAAGAACAATTAAGAATCACTCAGTATGACCTTATACTCAAATAAAAAATACTTCAAGTCTCTACTTAGAAATATTTGGGGTGTTACAATATCTCCACCTTGGGATCATTTGTCCTCGAATGCTGACTGGACTGAGAATGAAAAGGAGTTACTCTTACTATTTCTATGACTTTTGAACATGCCTATTGATGAGTCTGAGATTTGGACTCATTTAGGGCTTTGTTTATATAGATTAGTCTCCTCAAATGCTTATTTTTGTGCCAATAACTGATGTACAACCCTTGATTTTTAGGTATATAGATTGAGGAACAAATCAAGGATACTAACAAGCAAAAAGGAACAAAACAGGCTGAAAGGATGAAGAAAGGAAGCCTGGTGATCGCCAAGTTAACTTGGGGAATCACCGAATGGCTATTTTATCACCTAAAGTTCCAGTGTGCCAAGCCCTGAGTGAAGAAATCAAGTTAGCGATAGAAATGAGCAGTCGGTGGCTCACCGTGTAGTTCTGCGATGCAGTGTTGGATCGCTCAAAGTTACAGACCTTGAGGATACTGAATGCCAAGGCAAAAAGGCAATGGAAGTGACCAAAGGGTGGCTCGCCGAGTGGTTCGGTGATCCCGACTTGTTTTGCCGAGTGACTCTTCGCAGCACATTTTTGCCGACTATAAATAAATTTTTGAACATTAAGTTTAGAATCTTATCTCATATATTTTTAACCTATTTTAGAGTTTTGAACTGAGACAAGTTTTCTCTAGTTTTTCCTAAGCTTTGAAGAGTTGAAGTTTTTCACTTTTTAGAAATTGGAAATGGGTCTTTGAGATTCTTCGAATTAGAGCATTGTAAGGACGAATCTACTCTTACCCAGTGGATGGATAACAAATTTGGTAGTGGTTTTTACATTTTTATGATGTCTATCTAAAACCCCAATTCTTGGGGTGTGATTATGTGACAATTGGCTGATTTAGTTTATGGGTATTGTTAATTGTTAGTTTAAATGCTATTTAGAAGTGAGTTTAATCATCAACTGTGGTTTAATTTAAGAATTGTAGTTACAAATGTAATTCTAACTTTGTGTTCTTGGCTAGCTCGAGAGAGAGGTTTTAGAACTAAGGTTTTTGATTGATGGTCAGTGGTTATTGGTTTGACCCGGGTTCAGCTCAAGAGAGTGAATCCTAAACCCAATCCCACACATTCAGCCAAGAGAGTGATTGGACTAAGGTGTGGGTTGTTCTTATTTTGCATGCTTGTTGATGGTCGAGAGTAATCAACTTGATTCGGGATAAATTGTTTGGGAGAAAGTTTATCTCCTCTATAGCCTAGCTTACTCACTAATATCTAGTTATTTTGTAATAGTGGCAATTACCCAGTTGTCTATATTAGCCTATAATCGATCACATCCCAAGAACCCATCTCATTATTGTTATTCCGTATTGTTTACCACTATTTATAACTGTTAATCAAAACTAAACCCCCCCACTTGACATCGTGTCACCCCTAAATTTGAATGATGTCTTTATTCGATAACTTTTATTCCTAAGACTGATTGGAATACGTTTATACATACCACTTGAATTTGGAACACAGATCGCTCCTTGTGGGATTCTCTCCCAAATTATTTAGTTGGGTTTTATATTGACAAACGATCATTGACGCTTAGAATTGGATAAAGTGTCTTTGAAACATTAAAAATCAAAATGGCGTCGTTGACGGGGAGTGGTGTTGTTTGAAATTCTTTTGGTGAAGTTGAATTTTGTTCTTGCTAGTCATAGTTGAATCTAATTACTTTTAGTTTTGGTTTTTGTGTTGCCTGTTTCAAATAGAGGACATGAGTGTCAATGGAAGCAATGGTAACCAAGTGAACCACTCTTCGTTAAATGTGATGATTCTCAGGGATAATATCCTAAACCTCCAGCACTCGAAAGGTGAGACTCTCCAAGAGTTGTGGCTAAGGTTTAAGACATTATTGCTTGAGTGCTCATCTCATGAAATCCCAGATAAGATGCTACTGAAATGTTTCTATAGAGGTCTTGGTCCTAAAAACAGAGTAGTGGCTTACCAAATTTCTCCGGGTGGTCTAATACGACAACCCTATGCTATAGTATCCTAACTCCTCGATTGCATGACTAAGACCAACAGTGAGAAAGAAAAGGACCAGAATTTGGCCAACTTGTTGACTCAACTGGATCTCTTGGCCAAAGAGATCATGTAATTGGAAGTACTGTATAAAAAGAAAGATAGCTACATTCCGCCTTACGAGTTTAGAAAGCCTATGAAATATGAGGGTGGGCAGATAGAAGAGGTACTCTTGCTCATTCATCACAAACTCGAATAACACGACATAGTGTTGAAAGAGATAAAAGAGAATGTCTCGATGCTAAATCAGATGTCTGCCTCTCATTCCATGTATATTTCAGCTAGTGGAGACCCAAATGGGTCATATGTTGTCTCGTCTCTACCCAAGACAAGAAAAGAGGTTTCCTAGTGATACTATGGCAAACCACAAAAATGAAGCTTAAGTGGGTACTTGTGTTGTGCCATGACGTTAACTAAGGCGCTTCTTGGGCGGTAACTCAAGTGTTTATTTTCTTTCTTTTTGTTTTTGGAATAATCGTGTATTGATTGTATAGCTGAAAAAGTAGAATGTGTTTGAAATATGCAGTTTGGCGAGCCAAAATTCCAGTTAGTTACTCGCCGAAGAGGTCGGCGAGCCCGACTTGGACCGTCGTTGGGCTAAAAAAAATATGAGTTGGAGTTGTAAAACTCGGCGGGCCTATGGACAAGTCGGTGAAATGCCGAAAAGGTCGGCATCCCGACATTGTCCGGTGTTTGGACGCCAAGTTAACTGGAGATCCTGTAAAACTCGGCGAGGTAGGTAACCACTCGGCTTGTTACCAAGTGGTTCGGCGAGGAAAAATAATATCGCCGAAAGGGTGCGAACTGAATGATTTTAAAAGGCCAAAGGTTTAAACTTTCAAACTCCTTCACATTCCCTCACATTTTAACTTCATACAATCACACCCGCACTATATATTTCCTATATTTTTGCATTTTACCACTTTTTGGTTGTCGATATTATGTTCGGAGTTTGATACTTTGCTGCCTAGCTTTACAAATTCATGTTTCGGCATAAAGTTTGGTTTTTCTAAACCCCAAACTCGTAAATAACGATTGAACTCAAACGCATTGCTATGAATTGTGTTGATGTATGCTAGGCCTTTTTGAATTCGTATATGTGTGCTTGCTTGCCTATTATAATTTTGATATTATGCCTAAATTTCCTAAATTATTGATTTCCCAAATTTCGTGCTTTAAAAGTAATCATAATCCTGTGGGTTGTGCTTAATCGTTGTTGAGTCTAGTCGGGTGAGGTCTGAGTAACCCAGATTGTGCTAAATAACGTGCTTTGCCAAATGATGGAGCGTTTGATGTCATTCTTAAGGGCTAAAGTCATCAAATGACCAATTTTAGCCAAATCAGGGGAAGTCTGAGTATCTCGATGACATGGGTCTAATGGTTTTGGGATTAATTGAGAATGTGTGTGGTTTGATTTTGTTTTTGGTGGCTGCGGGGTTGATTTTGGAAGTCAGGGTTAAAAATAGGCATGTTGGGCAATTTGGTGAGCTGGGTCGAGCTCACCGAACTACTTGGCGATTCGCCGAAATCCCCTTTGATCACCTTAATTTCATGAATTTAGTTGATTTTTGAGTCTATAACTTTCGGCGAGAAACCTAAGCTCGCTGAGCGCGCTCTGCAACTCACCGGAAGTCTTCTTGTATCGCCCTTTTTGTGTCTTTAACCCCTAAAACACATTATGATTTTTGGCAAGCTAATTTATGCTCTCCGAATGATGTCAGTGATTCACCGAAAAGCCCTTCTCATCGCCGACATGACTTTTCTGGGAAATTTTAGAGCAAGTCCATTCGGCGAGCCAAATCAGGCTCACCTAGGTGTCTCAGTGACTTGTCAATTGGTTCGGCAAGTCTTTATGCAACCTATTTTCTGCACTTTTCTTGAACTGTTTCTAACATTCTACGATGTGTTTGCAGTTATGGCTAGAACCAACTTGGATTTGCCGCCCCGCAAAAGAGCACGGGGCATAGTTATTAACAAGGGGGCAGCTACCCCTTCCAAAAAGGGGAAGAAGGCACCTCTGAAAGGAGGCAAGGGAAAGGGCAAAGTGCCTAAGAAGAAAGACCAAAAAACAACTCCGGCAGTTATGGGGAGTCTACCCACTCTCAGCTTTCATTCGTAGAACCCGAGGATAACCAGCCCCTGTAGTGCCGACGTGCTGAGATTCGTTCCAGATTTCGTCAAGGTCCATCTAGGACCCCAGAGTTTACCTCATCTGTTGCTGATACAGTGTCAACCTAGGCACAAATGGTGATTCCAGCGCCACTTGTTCAGGGTCCTCTTCCCCGACTACTCAATAGATTTAAAGTTGAGGGATTGAGGACGATTCTTGGAGAAAAGCTGTTGTCTATAGAGGGTTTAGTGGTCAGATATTCTAATGTGTGGGACACTCTCTAGTTTCACAGGTTCGAGCATTTCACCTTGCCCTGAGGCCCCTACATTCCTACATGGGTCCGGGAATTCTATGTAGCACACGGTGTCCTAGTCCCTAAGGGCAAGAAGAAGGTCAATACTTTCAGACCGGTAGAGTCCGTCATGGTACGTGGGACAGTAGTGAGATGCAGTCATGATCATATCAACGCTATATTGGATAGATGGTCAATTTCTGACTACCCAAATTTGGCTACCACTACGACACCATTAGATGATCTCAAGGGCTAGCTTTCCCCCTTCTCTCTGACACCACCCTGATGTGGATTGAGGCAGGAGCTCCGATTGAGAAGAAGGAGTTGAATGTAGCTACGCAGTACTGGTTTGGATTCATTAGCAGCTCCATTATGCCGTCACAAAATGAGTCTGTCCTCCGCCATCCAAAGATGGCCTGCCTTGGGTCAATCATACCCCGGAGGAGCATTGACTTGGGACTCATCATTGAGTAGGAGATGACCATGAGGGTCAAGTAGGGCTAGACTTCCCTTCCTTTCCCGGTCCTAATCACACTGATATGCTAGCATGCGGGAATTCCAAGTGACGTGAAGAGGGTTATCAAGGTCACCCCTACATCCTCCACAGACATCCGACGTATAGAGGCCGAGTAAAATCGGGAGGAGGAAGACAGGAGGAGGGCAGCTCCAGTGGATGCATCCCAGGAGGTTGATGCTGAGACGATACATATAGAGGCATATGTGCCTACCCTGGCCTCCGAGCCTTCAGGTACACCTGCTTCCACTTCCTCCCAAGCTCCTGGTGTTTCTACTACTTCCCAGCCCACCAGGATTACTTAATCCATGAACCTGAAGATGGGGCACTTAGCCCATTCTGCCGATGTACGGGCTACCCGGTTGGAGGTTGAGGTACCTTGGATGTTTGAGAGAGCCCTCCTAGCAGCTTTGACAGCCCTCCGGACTTCTATTGATAATCTTACGGTGAGAGTCAACAGGGGGTTCCTTCAGAGGTGACAGTTTTGAAAGCCGAAGTTGCAGATTTGAGAAATAATGTGGACTACTTGAAGTCCACAGACTTCACTTCACTCTTGGAGGTATCTGATGATATGGATGGCCCGGTTACTTCTGAGATTTCTCAGGCCACCACCAGAGATGTGCCGATGGATGATGCGAGAGCTGATGAGTCAAAGGCACAGATAGACGAGCATCAGATAGATGTGCTAGAGGAGACAATCTATGGAGACCTTACAGACTTAGAGGTGACGATTGTACAGTCAGTGATTCAGACATCGCTGACAGTGACGTCCATGGCATCCCTAGTGGAGCCAGTAGTACTGATGTTGCACAGGACAGTGATTGCCCGACAATTAAAGTGACTGTGCAGACAAGAATTTTTCTTCACGTCGCTCTCTTCGTTATTATTGACTTTTTATTATTAATTTGTTGCACTTGAGGACAACTGTCTCTTTATTTGTGGTAGGGTGAGGAATTTCCATATCTACCTATTGTGACTACATTTTTGTATATATTGGGTTTTTGTATTTAAATTGTGTTTTGATATTGTTTGTGGATGTTTGAGCTTATGGCTCCTTGTTTTGAATAAAAATAGTTTTGACCCATCTAAATTTTTTGTTGCCACCTCTTGTGTGTGATTGTGGTTGTTCTTGTGCAAATTTGAGTTTTAGTTATGATCAGTACCGATGACTTTAATATTGCTCTTAATCAAACGAAAATGAATGCGCAGCTACAATGAGGCCAAATGTAGTTTCATAGACAATATGTGATCTTTTTGCATCTTGTTGTGTGCATTCGTGATTGAGTCTTTTGTAGCACTATTTGAGACATCCTTTTTGAACTGCTGAATTTGAGTTTTACTTGAGGACAAGCAAAAGATTAAGTTGGGGGTATTGATGAGTCAGAGATTTGGACTCATTTAGGGCTTTGTTTATATAGAATTAGTCTCCTCAAATGCTTATTTTGTGCCAATAACTGATGTAAAACCCTTGATTTTCAGGTATATGGATTGAGGAACAAAGCAAGGATACTAACAACCAAAAAGGAACAAAACAGGCTGAAAGGATGAAGAAAGGAAGTGTAGTGATCACCAAGTTCACTTGGCGAATCGCCGAATGGCTATTTGATCGCTTAAAGTTCCAGTGTGCCAAGCCCTGAGGGAAGAAATCAAGTCGGCGATGGGAATGAGCAGTTGGCGACTCGCTAAGTAATTCTTCGATGCAGTGCTGGATCGCCCAAAGTTACAGACCTTGAGGATGTTGAATGCCAAGGCAGAAAGGCGATGAAAGTGACCAAAGGGTGGCTCGCCGAGTGGTTCAGCGAGCCCAACTTACTTCGCCGAGTGACTCTTCGTAACACATTTTGGGTGACTATAAATGCATTTTGAACATTTAGTTTAGTATCTTAGCTCATATATTTTAAATCTATTTTTGAGTTTTGAACTGAGACAAGTTTTCTCTAGTTTTTCCTAAGCTTTGAAGAATTGATGTTTTTCATTTTTGAGAAATTGAAAGTGGGTCTTAGGGATTCTACGAATTGGAGCACTGTAAGGACTAATCTACTCTTACCAAGTTGATGGATAGTCAATTTGGTAATGGTTTTTACCTTTTTCTGATGTCTAACTAAAACCCCAATTCTTGGGGTGTGATTATGTGATTATGGGCTGATTTAGTTTATGGGTATTGTTAATTGTTAGTTAAAATGCTATTTAGAAGTTAGCTAGTCATCAACTGTTGTTTAATTTAAGAATTGTAGTTGCAAATGCAGTTCTAACATTGTGTTCTTGGTTTGCTAGAGAGAGAGGTTTTAGAACTAAGGTTTTTGATTGATGGTCAGTGGGTATTGTTTGGACTTGGGTTCAGCTCGAGAGAGTGAATCCTAAATCCAATCCCACATATTTAGCTTGAGAGAGTGAAAGGACTAACTATTTACTAATAGTTGTAATTACCTATTAGTCTATATTAGCCTATAATCGATCACATCCCAAGAACCTGTCTCATTATTGTTATTTCGTATTGTTTACCACTGTTTGTAGTTGTTAATCAAAACTTAAACCCCCCATTGACATCCGTGTCACCCCTAAATTTGAATGATGTCTTTATTCGATAACTTTTATTCCTATGACTAATTGGAACACATTTATACTTGCCACTTGAATTTGGAACACAGACAACTCCCTGTTGGATTCGACCCCAACTTATTTAGTTGGGTTTTATACTGACTAACGATCATTGACGCTTAGAGTTGGATGAAGTGTCTTTGAAACGTTAAAAATCACCTACTAATACAGGCAAACCTGATTCATAATAAGAGTTTTGAAAATGGACTCGAGCACGAATCTCATATAAAATTTAAGGATTACATGTCATCACATGAAACAAGGGTATCCAGGCACAAAGTAAGAATATGAATACTATGCCTTGAGTGATATAAACTGTATCTTTTAAGCTTAACAACACTTCTCAACTATGCTCTCTTTTATGATTACTATAGTTCATTAGCTGTAACTCATAGCTCCCACTAGAGTATATGACTATTCTTACAAACGTCTAAGTCAAATTGTTTACTTTTATTGTGTTCAAGCCTAATTTCTAAATCATAAGATGCTAAGCATGATATATTTATATAAATCTAAACTACAAGATTCAGGTTTTATGCCCATATAAGAAATCTCATCACATGAATACTACTCCTTACGACTGCATTCAACAAAACTTTGAGTCCTAGTCAAGAAGCATCTAATACATCATGTATTCATCAACATGTAACAACACCACATTCAAGTGTAGTACTATAGCCAATCCATGGACTCATACTAACCAATCTTTCTAAGAATTCCTTATCCTCTTGTCATCTCTTATCAACTAAAATTTCCCGCATTACTACCAGGAACCGACTAATTGCTCTCGCTTAACTATTACTCATAGTAAAACTACATTCATCCTTCCTCCACTTTTATAACATTAGATGGAATAAGCACACTAGTTCTACCAACATAAGAAACATCAAACTTCTCCTTGTTTCATCACTAAACTACTATCATCAACATCACTATCTAACTAAAAATTATCATTGAAAGAGCTTTAGGGGGAAAGACCATAAGCGCGATTCATTTGAGAATTTTGATATAAGAATATGTATGACATAACATTGTGTTGCTAGCCATTGAGATTAAATCATGAATTCGCGAGACTGAACATATTATGACACATGAATGCTTATATGAATAGGTTCATATCATGAGGCTGATATCCATAAATTTATGGAGTAAGATTGGGATCAATGGGATAAAGTCTTTGCCCTTATTCTTGGAACTGAGCATAGATGTGAATCTAGCTAAAGTGTATGAGCATAGGTAACAAACATAATTATGATATTAGAAACATAAACATGATGTTGGAATGAATGAACTTTGAGGAATACGCTGGAGTGTCAATGGATCGATATATCACTCTAACTTTTTTGAACACATCACTATTTGATTCTCAACACTTGACTTGATTTCTCATCTTATCATCCCCCCTTAGGTTTGAAGCTAATACTTTAAAGTTATGGATCAATTCCATCATCTCTAAACTAGTCTACATTTTCTTTACTCTAATTCTTAGAAAATTCTACTCTCATCGGTACTAAACTCTCCACGTGCATGCACTAAGATTCCTTATAAGGATTCTTTCTAAGCTTCTTCTCTTAACTTCTTCCTGCTTCTATAGAAGTCTTTCTATAATCGTTACCCACATTGGCATATAAAGCCACTTAATCTAACTTGTTGTAGTCAAACTTCTTCTTTTTAGCCTACTAATACTATCCTTTTAAGTTCATATCCAGTTAACTAGATGCAATTTGATCTATAAATAAGAGGTCCATCATTGACTAGGCTATATAAAATCTCTTTTACTCAACTCTTAAGGATAATAAATAATGCTTACATCAGCCTAACAAAAATTAATAGCTCAACTATACTACCTAGGCACACATGAAAAATAATAATCATATACTTAATTAGAACCTCATCTGACTACATACGATCTCGAATACATCTCTTAATGCTCTTACTAATCTAAAGACTTAGCCAAACTTCATTGCTCTCATCTAATACTCATAATACCATACTTATACCACTCACACTTATTGAAAAGTAACACTTTTATTCCTCACCTACTTCATGTCAAACCTACTAGATCAGATCTCAAAACTATCATCTTCACCCTTGTGTTGCCTTTTTTTTCACGACACTGACCTCGAATTCAAGCTTATTGTCCAATACTAACCACAAATGCCAATATAAGTTCTCACATACTATACTAACTTACGATTACTACATAAGATTAAACAACACTCGTTCACTAAGACTTCATGACTAGTAGTCAATCTTTATCTCTTAGTCTACATGCTAACAGTTTACCATGCCATTCCATCTCACAACTTAAATATAATTTATCCTTTCACTATACATCAATTCCTAATAAGTTCTATAACCCTCTCAATACCATGCGACTCTACCTTCAAAAATCATATGCCTAGCTTAGGTCTATCACCTCATAAATACTCTACTCTTTTATTCAACAACTATACTTGTCCTTCACTAACACAATGTTAAATTGACATAAAATACCTTTTGAATAAAGTACACTCTAAATACTTTTTTGAATAAAGTACACTCTAAATACTTTTTTGAATAAAGTACACTCTAACTCATTTTAACTAGTAACTTTTCATCTACCTTCTGTCATGAAATCTACACAAGATTACTACTCCTTAGAAAACACATAATGGAAAAATCTCATCATTAATGACTTACTAGGTACATGGCTACAACTTACATTCTCTATACATTAACTCACTCCATTTCTAAGGTTACCAAACTTCTAAATGCATACTTTTAACTCTGGTCTATTCTACTACTACTACTACTAATTATAACATCACAACTCATACTATATTTCGGGTGAAAATACTACCCAAGCTCTAAAACAAACTTCCTCATGAGGGTCTCAACTAAAACAATATTTAGAGAAGAGAGTGTGGGAGTACATCACACTCTTAGCTCGAGTGTATGATTCATATGAGTAAAAGTGCGTTCTTTTGAATCTCAATATTTAAGCTCACTCATGGGCTTTTCTTAAGACCCTCTGCTGTTTCATGACTTTCCCAAGACTTTATCTTAAAGTAACTTATCGATAAGGATCAAGCCTTTGCTTTTAAACTACATTGAGTATGAAAGGTAGTCGAATTGTCATGACCCAGGGGTACCCCCTAGATGTAACACGACGTACTGACCCCAAAGGGGTCTCATACAAGCCCTTAGCATAATATAAAAATAAGTAATAGAAATGATGCGAAATTTAAAACTTTTTACAATCAAAGTCTTTTCATAAAGTCAAAATAGAAGTCTAGACATTGTCTCAATAACCATCCAACACAATCGAGAATCAATAAGGGTCATAGTCCTCTACAACATAGTCTTAAAAGAAAAAGTACGAAAGAAACTAGGAAATAACAACTCTCTTCCTCGAACCATGAGGACTCACCAAAAGCGTGGATAATAGTCAATCCAAGCTTTGATCAAGAAGGAAGCACACCTCAAAAACTAGACCCTACACTTATAGAAAATGTAGAAAAATATGGGTTAGCACAAAAATGTACTATGTATGGAAGCCATGCATAAAAATCCTTAAAACATGCAAAAAGGGACAATCTAGTTGAAACCATGCTCTTTATCAACTTTAAGAGTCATCATGCACATATAGTGTAAATACATAAGTCAAACCATTTCATAAGAAACCTTAAGCTATGCTTGTGCAATGCATAAACAAGATTCCATAATCCTATATAATACTAAGTACCACTTTAGGCCACCATAATGATGCATATGATACCTTGACCTCATCGATAGCCAACACTCATAGACAAGTAAACAATCTTGTTCATAGCTTGCAATAAGTAAAGTAACTCTTACCAACAATCCATATCATATATTCATAAATTCATACATCTTCATAGCACAAGGAAACCACACGATAACCCGTTTGTAAGTCTACTTGTGCAATGTATAAGTGAGTCCCATACCCCCACTCACACTAAGTAAAGCTAATTAAGAAGTCATACGTATAGTTCATGTTCATGGATCATATAAAACATGCATTAACTCATAACACATCATGTAAGAAGAGAAACATACCACAACCACTCTCAAAGCCTACTTGTGCAATGCATGACTAAAGTCCCATACCCCTATTCATACTAAGTAGAGCCACTTGAGGAGCCATAGTACATAACTCATGTTCTTGTTCATAGTTCATGTTTCTTATTCTTGTACATGTTATAGTTCATGTTCTAGTCCTGTAGAGAACTAGCCTTAACCGACATGGACCATTTGAGCTACATGGTATCTGGTGTCACGCCCCCATACCGAAAAGAGGTGTCCTACTTGCCTAAGGTAGAACTGGTTTGTTAGCTTAGCTGGATCCACTAGCTAAAGACCTATGTGGGCACATAGTTATGGGATAAGGAGATTGCTATTAGAAACCCGAAGTAATTGAGGTAAAACGTTTACATCTCATGAGATAACTGTTTTGGGAACCCGGACTAATTGGCGTAAAAGGAACCCATTGGGAAGCCAGACTAAATGGCGTAAAAGCTTCCATCTCATATTCGTATCCACTCGGTGCTAAGAATAATTCCCTTTAATATTAATGTTAAGTCTTTACTTAAGTTTATGTTCATGAAAGAATACCCTAACACTCAAACCAACATGGTGTCGTGATAGCTCATTGATTCATTAGGTGAGAATGGCCTTTCAACCTTAGAATCATCAATATGTGAGTAAACCTTTCACATCATGTTCATGAGAATAACCTTTCAATCAACACAACAACATTATCATAGTCATAGACATTTCATGCATAATCATGTGTAAGGGTATGGGGAAAATCATCTTTCAACAATACCACAATTACACAATAGTCATAGGATCTTCACCTTCTAAGTGAATCATAAGCTCATATACAATTCTTATCAACATGTAGAAACCCTCATAATTTGCTCTTCAAGGCTATGAATCAAACTCAACCCTAACATCTAGAATTACTACATTAGATAGGGGAATATCATGATTCAATAACTCAATCAATATAGCCATAATCAATTGACATGCTTCTATAATCAATCAACCCACATCATAAATACAAAATTTAGTATCATGGGTTCATGGGGGAGATTTCATCATAAATCAACAATAAACCATCAATTCTACCATAATTCATCATAAATAAACCATTGAAAATGTTTTAAAAGAGAACCCATGACTTAGATTTAAACCCTAGATTTTGAGGAAAATTGGAAGTTTTGAAATCAACTTTTAAAGGGACTCTATGGGTGGAAAATACCCATAGATGAAAAGCCACCATACCTTATAAATATTCCACATGAAATTTAGTGGAAAAGTTGAGTTCTTAAGCCCTAGACCTTGACTTTTTCTTCTTCTTCAATGGAGGTTTTAGCGAGAGAAATATTGGAGAGGGGAGTTGGTTATGATTTTGAGTCTTGTGTGTTATGAAGTAAAATATGTTAGTTAATGGTTTAAAAATACTTATATAAGTCTAATTAAACAATATAAACTGTCCCATACTAAAATAATTAAAATAGAAATTACATAAGTTGACTTACCTTAGGCTGAATCTAAGGCAGCATTGCAGGCCCCATCCACGACCCCCACCCACGGGGAGTAGATGGACCCACGAACCGTACTGGTCAGTCGTGGGTTGGGGTCTGCAACTCATCATCTTGGCCAAACCCAAACCTCACTCACGAGACCTCACCCACGGAGCGTGAGTGGGTCCACGAACCATACTGTAGATTTGTAGATCAGAAAAAACTTTGGCAAAGCAAGGGGAGGTCCAGCCTTGACCCACAACCCCCACCTAAAGGGCGTGGGTCCACCCATGACTCGTGGGTTCCCATTTTGTGTGTAGGCTGCCTTGTTGACAACTTGTTGGGTTGTCTCAAGACCCTCCCCAAGGACCCTTGGTTGGTCCTTGGGGGGGGGGGGGTCATGCCTTGACATTTAAATCGAAAAACACCTATATTAGTTACCGGAGGTCATTTTACGATTCTAACCTTTTCGTTACACCCCATTTACGCTACTAGATTACTCATTAGGCTCTAGCTTATTTTACTAGTTTTTCGAAGTGTTACATTATCTCCCCTTTGGAAACATTCGTCCTCGAATGACGATTTTGGTACCTTACCCGATTAAAGACTTAAGACTAGCAGCCTAACATGCATGAAACATCAAGATATGAAAAAATTACAAATGCTTTATTCATAACATGCACTATTCAAAAGGAGGAAACATCAACTCCATCTTAAGACATAACCAATGCAATACATGGGTTGGAACTACATCTAACAACCCAATATGCATGAAACTCAACATTACTCATGTTCACAGCAGGAACTACCTTCTCCAACTAAAGCAAGCTCAACACAACAATATGGAGCAAATATAACATTTCATCAAAAGCACATCAAAGCATGTTCATCGAATCACCTAATAAAGTCAAATATGCCATCATCATACTAAAATGCACAATTAACATGAGGGACATATAAATCATGAAAATTCATTTTTTACTAAACATGAATTTGATCAAGAACATGCATAACATAAGGAAATCATGGAAAACCTCATACAATACACATGGCTCCCAAAACACTAAAACTCAAGAGGAACTACTTACCTCAAGCTTGATTAGGAGAAAAGGGAAAGAGATGAGGATATCGGGACTTCATATCGGCCTCGGCCTCCAAGTAGCACCCTCAACTAGATGATTTCTCCATAAAACCTTAATGGAAGCTACTTCCTTAATTCTCAATCTCGTGAGTTGCCGGTGAAGGATCTCTACCGGAACCTCTTCATAAGAAAGACTCTCATCAACTCCAAACCCTTCTAAGGGAATGATGGATGTCGGATCAGCAATACACTTCTTAAGCATAAAAATATGAAATACCAGGTGAATCGGGGCCAACTTATTTGGCAAGTCTAATTCATTGGCAACTTTCCCAACACGCTTCAAAATTTGATATGGACTTACATACCCGGGACTAAGTTTCCCTTTCTTGCCAAACCTCATAACACCCTTCATAGGTGATATTTTGAAATAGACCCAATCACCAACTTCAAATTCTAGATCCCTTATTCTAACATCGACATAAGACTTTTGCCTACTTTAGGCCATCATCAACCTCTCTCTAATGAGTTAGAATTTCTCAATGGCCTTATAAACTAGTTCAGGACCAATTAGAGAAATTTCACCTACTTCAAACAAATCAACCGGAGATCTACATCTCCTACCATACAATGCTTCAAAAGGAGCCATGGCAATACTTGAGTGGTAACTATTATTGTAGGCAAACTCTATTAACAGTAGATGGTCATCCCAATTACCTTTGAGATCTATAACACATTCCCTCAACATATCCTTTACGGTTTGGATGGTGCGCTCCGGTTGACCATCCATTTGAGGGTGGAAAGCGGTACTAAGCTTAACCTTGGTACTGGCCCTTTTTTGAATGCCTTCAAAAAGTGTGAAGTAAATTGAGTACCCCGATACGAAATAATATCCAAAGGAACCCCATGCAACTTCACTATCTCCTTGATGTATAATTTGGCATAGTGTTCTGCCGAAAATGAAACCTTGGTGGGAATAAAGTGGGATGATTTGGTCATTCTATCCACAATGACCCAAATAGAATCATGTTGCCTTGGAGTATGAGGCAAACCCACAATAAAATACATATTCACATCCTCCCACTTCCAAGTGGAAATATCTATATCTTGGGACAAACCTCCCGGGCATAGGTGTTCGGCCTTCACTTGTTGAAAATTTGGACACTTGGCTACAAAACCCGCTATATCCTTCTTCATACCATTAAACCAATAGATTTCCTGTAGATCATGGTACATTATGGTGGCTCCCGGATGAATAGAATACCGTGAACCATGAGTTTCTTCCAGAATTTTCTCTCTCAAGCCATCAACATCCGGAACACATAACTGACCTTGGTACCTAAGCACCCCATCTCCCCCTTGGGAGAAAGTCTTAACAGACTTGTTGAGTACTGATTCTTTCAAATCAACTAATATATGATCAAGGTCTTGCTTGGACTTCATGTCCAAAGGATGATTCGGAACCATTATAGACAATGACACCGCCCTTGGTGGAATCCACTAGTTGGACTCCTAGCTGAGCCAATCTATGCACATCACGAACCAATTATCTCTTTTCATCTTCTACATAAGCTACATTAACATGGACAATCTACTAAGGGCATCCGCAACTACATTACCCTTTTCGAGGTGTTAAAGGACATTCATGTCATAATCCTTCAAAAGTTCTAACCACCTTCTTTGTCAGAGATTCAAGTCTTTTTGACTAAACACATAGTGAAGACTCTTGTTATCAGTGAACACATCAACATGCACCCTATATAGATATGCCTCCTTATTTTCAAGGCAAACACAACGGCCGCTAATTCAAGATCATCGGTTGGATAGTTCTTTTCATGAACCTTGAGTTGCCTTGAAGCATAGGCAATCACTTTACCATGTTGCATAAGGACACATCCCAAACCCACTCTACAGGCTTCACAATATAAAAAAACCATCGGTACCCTCCGATAAGGTCAACATCGAAGCGGAGGTAAGTCTATCTTTCAACTGTTAGAATCTTCTATCACAAGCCTCCGACCACTCTTAACCTAGCTTTCTTTGAGTCAAAGCCGTCAATGGAGAAGCAATGGAGGAAAAACCCTCAACAAACCTCATATAGTAATCGGCCAAACCCAAAAAGCTTTTAATATCGGTAGGAGTTAGAGGCCTAGGCCAACTCTTGACCGCATCCATCTTCTTAGGATCTACCTCAATACCCTTGCTCGACACAACATGACCAAGGAAGGCTATGGACTGTAGCCAAAACTCACATTTACTAAACTTTGCATACAATTGGTGGTCTTTAAGGACCTGCAATAAAATCCTCAAATAGCTCTTATGATCAGTCTTACTCCTTGAATGGATCAAAATATCATCAATAAAAATGATCATGAACATATCAAGGTATTGTCTAAACACCCTATTCATTAGATCCATGAATGCTGCTAGGGCATTAGTTAGACCAAAATACATTACTAGGAACTCATAGTGACCATATCATGTTTGGAAGGCTGTCTTGGGAATGTCAACCCCTCTCACCCTTAGTTGGTGATAGCCTGAACGTAGATCAATCTTTGAAAAGTAACTATCCCCTGGAGTTGGTCAAACAAATAGTCAATTCTAGGAAGGGGATACTTATTCTTTATAGTCACCTTGTTCAATTGGCGGTAGTCAATACACATTCTAAGGGAACTATCCTTCTTTCAAAGAATCAATACCGGAGAACCCCATGGAGAGATACTCGATTGAATAAAACCCTTGTCGAGTAAATCCTTCAATTGCTCCTTTAACTCTTTCAACTCGGCCGGAGCCATTCTATAAGGAGGAATGGAGATAGGTTACGTTTTCGGCAAAAGGTCACTGCAAAAATCTATTTCCGGTTCGGGAGGAATCTTGGGCAAGTAATCGGGAAAGACATACGGAAATTTAGTCACCACGCGGATTGACTCTAGGGGAGGGGATTCAGACTCCACAGCCATCACCCTAATAATATGGTAAATGCACCCCTTGGAGATCATTTTCCTAGCTTTGAGACAAGAAATAAATTGACCTCTAGGGATTGAATTCCCCTCTTTCCATTCTAAAATTGACTCATTTAGGAATTGAAACTTAACCACCCGAGTACTATAATCAATAGAGGCATAACATGCATGCAACCAATCCATACCCAAAATCACATCAAAGTTTAACATGTCTAACTCTATCAAATCCACCAAGGTAAATTTATGGGACAAAGAAATAGGGAAACTCCTATAGACTCTTTTTCCTACTACCGAGTCAATAACCGGGGTAGAGACCGTAAAAGTCTCTACTAACACTTTGGGGAGTATTTCAAACTTCATTGCCACTAAAGGAGTAACAAAGGACAAAGTGGCACCGGGATCTAACACTGCATAGACATCAATAGAAAATACTTGTAACATACCGGTCACCACAATCGGGGAGCTCTCTTGGTCACCTCAGGATTAAAGAGCATAAAAGCGGTTTTTCTTGGGAGCATCGGAATTCAAACCGCTAGGAGAGACTTGTTTGCCCTCTCTTCCTTGAGCATTAATCATGGGACAATCTCTCATCAAATGACCACTCTTCCGACAACTATAACAACCATCCGTGCCAACAAGGGACTTACAATCATGTTTCTTGCCACACTTGGCACAATTAGACCTCACCATAGATTATCCACCCCTATTGCCTCCTTGGGGCTTAGGGTCAGGCACCCTATCCTTTTTGACCCTTGGAGCACTAGAGGAGCCTTGGTTGGAGAACCTTCTCTTCAACCTTGGTCTCCCTTGACCTTCAAACTTACCTTTGGAACAATTCCCATCATCGGTACTTGCTCTCTTCACTTTCCTGTTCTTCTTCCTAAGTCTTGACTCCTCAAATTGTTGAGCATACAACATTAGACGTGAGATATCCATATTATCATGGAGCATTGCCACACGACATTCTTCTTCAATCGAGTCGGACACACCCATCACAAACCGACTCATTTCATCCCTCGGATTCAACAACAAAGACGGAGCATACTTGGACAACTTAGGGTCTGTTTGGAAAGCCACCTGGTAATTGGAATTGGTGTAATTACTAGGGTAGTAATTACCAACCTAGTAATAGCACAGTCTAGTAATTATACTGATCTGTTTGGTTGCCACAATATAAATACACATGTCCTGTTTGGATGCCACAGTGTAATTTCACATGTTGTGTTTGGATTCATAATTGCAATCATAAAATTATATTAAATTTTAAAAATAAAAATTAATTATTTAAAATCTATACTAGACAAATAAGAAACTTTATAAATGATATTAAATTAAACATGTAAGATATATATTCTTTTTTAAAATATATTAATTAAGAAACATATGTTCTTAACTAATATTATGAAAAAATTATTGATTTACATTTTTTCAAATTAATATATTTCAATTGAATTGATCATAAAAACTAAAAGTATTAGGTTTCTACGAACATCGTAAAATGGATTCTTGATAAAAAAATTAATATATAAATAAATGTTGGACAAAAAGATAATGTATCAAGTCTAATTAAAAAATGACTTGCAATCTGAATTCAATATTACTAAAACAAATGAAACTGAAAATATAACATAAGTTATAAATTCAAAACAAAAAAATTAACATAATACTCTTATAGCAAATTCAACATAGCATACATAAATCTGATTTTATTTATTATTTTAAAAAAAAAGAAAACGTAAGTTTATAACTTTACTTAACAATAAATTCTATTTTAATTTAAAAATTAGAATACTAAAAAAATTATGCTAATAAGAGAATAAGCATGGCATAAAGAAACAATATGAAAATATTACATAGAATCACGTGAAGTAAGGTTGAGAATGAGAAGAAAATGAAATATAATAATATAAAATATAAAATAAATTTTAGAATAATAAAAATAAAAATAGAACTTAAAATAATAAAAGTAAAAAAATTTAAAAATAAAAAAGAATTTAAAAAAAAAAGAAATTAAAAAGTAATAAGGTCGTACGTAATTACACCATGTAATTACCAACAATTCACAGCCTCTGCCTGTGAATTGTAGAATTTAATTACCCCCTACCAATTACACCAATTACCTACTGACCAAGAAATTACTTGTCCAACCAAACAGGACAGACAAAGTAATTACACAGAATTACACCGAATCCAATTACCAGGGTGTCCTTCCAAACAATCCCTTAGTGAATTTTAGAGAATATTCTTAGAACACTCATACCTCCTTAACAAAGGTTGATAAATTCCTCCACCTTTGCTTCCATCTTCTCTCGGGGAAAGTACCTATCAAGGAATGCTTTCTTGAACACCTCCCAATACATGGGACTGATGTTTGCGTATTCAAGGACACGTCTTACAGTTCGAGTGTCTAAGATCGTGCAATAGTATAATAACACAACCAAGGGTTGGGATCGTACCAAGGGAGTGGTTTTGAGAATTTATAGCAAAATAAAATTTCGTTCTAACTAGTCGTTGCTAAAGAAATTAACGATTAAACACATTGTAAATGAAAAGGGGTGACACGAAAGTGTCAATTATCAATGGGTGTTTTAACACAAGTGAGCAAAATTTTTCAAGATTAACAAGAAAATCTAAAAATGAAAGGGGGATTCTTGGGATGTGACCGAAATATGGGTTAATCTAATGTATTGGATACATGCTTTCGATAGAAAATTTATAGTCTAATAGTGACTAGGCTAAGCTTTATGTGGAAATAAATTCTCTCTCGAGCAACTTACCCTATTTCAAATAGGTTCCTCTCAGACACACAATTGCCGCATGAAGACCAGCATATGCCTTACCCCACTCACTCTCTTGAGTTGAGTGTTAGGATATGGGACTAGGGCTCACCCTCTCGGGATGAACCTCATGTCGACCCACTCCTTAGGTGATCAATCTAATGGTCTTGGTTTCGCGACTTCTCTCTCGAGCAAGCCAAAAATACATGAGTGAACATGTATTTGCAAATACAAATCCATTAGATTCAACCACAACTACTAGACGAAATACCATTCAACTACATATTAACTATCAGTAAGCAAGACCCAACAATTAGCTTAACCCATATTAGCTAAATCACACCCCCAAAAATTGGGGTTTTTAGCCACAGATCAAGAGATTAGACATTTATACCTTCAATGATGTTGAAATGAAATGGGTATGAAGATTTAAGTCTCAACTTAGGCAAAGAGTGGTGAATCCAAGAGACCCACTTCCAAATTGAAAAAGATGAAAACCCTCTGGAACTTAGAGTACAAAAATCTCCCGAAAAATCTGTTTTAACGTGATAATCTAAAAACTAAGTAAAAATGTAAAACTAACTCCTATAGAATAAAAACTGAAATAGTATTTATAGTTTTTAGAAAATGTGCAGCGAAGGATCTGTCAGCGACGTTAGTGAGAATCACTGATGCATTCGGCGATCCACCCTTTGGTCTACTTTGCCGCCTTTTAATCATTTGCCTTCAGCATCTTTAGGTCCTGGATAATTTAGCGATGTAGCACGGCTTCGCAGAGGCATTCGGCGATTTGCCGACTGCTCTTCTTCATCGACAATTTTCTCCTTTTCTTCAAGGCTCAGTACACTGGAACAAAAGGCGAATATGCAATCTGTTGGCGGTTTGTTGAATGTATTCGGCAATTTGCAGACCTTCTTTTCTTCGTTCTTTCAGCTTCTTTTTGCTCCTTTTTGCTGTGGTGTCCATTCTTTGCCACAAACTTCAAATATCTTAAACTTAAAGGTTTTTATCAGATATTGATATAAAATAAGCATTTGAGGACACAATTTCTATTAAAATAGAGCCCAAAATCATTACAATTTGTCGACTCTTCAACACCCCTAACTTAAACTTTTTCTTGTCATCAAGCAAACTCAAGTTCAGCTTTTCAAAAAGGGTGTCTTGAATAGTGCTACACAAGACTAAATCATGAATGCACACAACAAGACTCAATTTACTTATGCAAAGATAAAATGTGCACTCAAAAATTATAGTTGTGACTCACCAATATCAAAGAACTTCATGCTCACAATACTTACTTCAAATGCAACTTCAAGCACAACTAAAGTGTTCGAATGCCCTCATAGAAAGAATGATTCCATAATCACACAACTGTTCACAGTTTAAAGCTTCGGAATCAGATGCAACACTCACTCTCACAAGGAATAACACAATGCATACTTTCATCAATAGGTTTGCCCGTATTTTTCGATCAACATTTGTTTCTGCTCACTCAAGATAAAAAAGGTTTTGTCGAGACTTGTAATGGGGCTGAGTGCAAAGGTATGGTTATTTAGGCTAAGTGGCTTTCATCCTCATGAAATGTGGTGTTCACAACACTTCCTTTCCTTTTCCTTCATCATTCTCTTTAGTGTTCATAAGTCATCCCATTATTCACTTTCCCATGGTGTGTTGGAAACCCAATTTCTTTTGTACTTTATTCCACAACTTTCTTTTTCATTTCTTTTCTTTTCTCTTTTTCTTCTTCTTTTTTTTATATGGAGGGTTTCCATTTTTCGCAACATCATGGGTTAAGGGAGACTTTCCTTGCTCATCTTGACTTTTCCTTTTTCTTTCACCACACCCCCAACTTAGGCTTTTGGCCTAAGTTGGTTATTTCAATCAAACCAACAATCATAAGGATTAAGGGAGATGGATCTAGAAAGCTATAGTCTTCATCAAGTTTGATCCAAAGAAGGTTAAGGCTCAAGGGGTGTTCAAAAGAGAATCACACGCTCACAGGGTAGGTCACAAAAGAGGTATATGTCAAATTGGCTCACACTCTTAAAGTTGCCTAAGATCATATCAAGAGGAAGCATCACTTAGTTGATCAGACCAATGGGGTAAATTCTAGGATCTATCATGCATGGTTCAAAGTAAGTTATCACACAACGCATCGACACTAAAGTCAAACAAGACTCCACGCTTTTACTAATGTTCAACGGTCATCACAAGAGACTCGATTTGATAAATGGCTAATCACAAAGACATGCAAAGAGTTCACATAGTGTCTATGCAACCTCATTTGGCCTCATCGCAGCCGCGCATTCATGTTCGTTCGATTGTAAGCACTATTCAAGTCATCGGTATTGATCAAAACCGAGATACAATTTCTTTGCAAAAGAACAGTCACATTCAACACATAAGAGGTGGCAAATATTTGTGAAAAATTCAAAAAATTTCGAAAGGGTCAAAATTGTTTTATAAGTTAAAACAGAAGGAGCCATTAGCTCAAACATCCACAAAAATAGTGTAAACACAATTTTAAACAGAACAACCCAATCTATACACAAAACACAACTATCCACACAAAAGGTGTGGGCCTCACCCTACCACAATTAAAAAGCCTTTGTCCTCAAATGCAAATAAAAGTGTCTAAAAGTAAAAATAAATAATATAGAGAGAGAAGTAAAGAGAAATCCTGTCTATGTAGTCTCTCTATCTGTCGGGGTCTGAATAGGGGCATCAGAGCCTGGTGCATCTATCTAGTCACGGGTCTCAATACCCGGGGTAGCCTCAGATGAACTAACAACCCCAGATCCACTAGGAGATGCGGTGGATGTCTCAGCCGACACTATCTGAATTGCCCACTGCACAACCATCTCCACAAGATTCGGCAAGTCACTGAATATGCTATCCTCTTGTCTCTCACTCACTACCGTTATCGTGCACTGCTATCTGCTCTTCGTCGATCTTTGTCTCCAACACTGCGTGCCCACCATCATCCCTCTACACATCTCCGGTAGTAGGTGGAAGAATCCCAGAGGTCTCAGGAGCATCCTTGCAATCTTCTCCCTACATCAATTTAGTGAAGTCGGTAGCCTTCAAACAAGATACGTCCTTCTTCAACTCTGCTATTTTGGCTTTTAATGCTGAAAACTTTGTCTCTCCCCTTGTCTGCTCTCACAAGCAGTGACTCTGGCAGTCAGATCATCAACAGTGGTCCAAAGGGGGTTCAGTGCAGTCAAGATGACACTGCCAATTATCCCTAGGACGAATCTCTCCAATCGTTTTTCCCTCACATCTGCTGAATAGGCCAGCTGCCCCATCTTCAGGATCATGGCATGAGTGATCCTGGTAGGCTGGGAAGAGGAGGAGGAACCTAGAGTCTGTAAAAGGGAAAAAGGAGCGGGTATACTTGAAGGTTCCAAAATTGGAGTAGACGAAGGTGCCTCTGCTGGTAATGAGTCAACATCAACCTCTGGAGAAGTATCTGCTGGAGCTGCTCTCCTCCTGCCAACCTCCTCTCGGGTGAACTCGGCCTCTATACACCGGATATCAGTGGAGGAAGACGGGGTGACCTCTATATCCTAGCAGGATCTCCGGGTACTCCGGCACGCCGGCATAACTCAGTGATCAGAATAGGAAATGGCAGAGACGTCTGCGTCTGTTTGGCTCTCATAACCATCTCCTGCGAAACCAACAGTCCTAAGTCGATCCGCCTCCTAGCCATGATATAGCCAAGGCAAGACGCCTTAGGATGACGCAGAATGGACTCGTTCTGGGATGGCATGATAGTGCTGCTAATGAAGCCAAACAAGTACTGGGAGGCAATGTCCATGTCCCTCTTCTCAATCGGAGATCCTACCTCCATCCATCTCGGGGTGGTGTTCGGGTGTTTACGATCGTGCAATAGTATAATAATCCAACCAAGCGTTGAGATCGTCCCAAGGGAGTGGTTTTGAGAAATTATAGAAAAATAAAATTTCGTTCTAACTAGTTGTAGGTAAAGACATTAACGATTAAAAGTATTGTAAATTAAAGGGGTGACACGAAAGTGTCAAATATCAATGGGGGTTTTAACACAAGTAAGCAATTTTTTTCAAGATTAACAAGAAAATATAACAATGAAAGAGGGATTCTTGGGATGTGACCGGAATACGGATTAATATAAAGTATTGGGTGCCTGCTTTCGATAGAAAATTTATAGAGTAATAGTGACTAGGCTAAGCTTTATGTGGAAATAAGTTCTCTCTAGAGCAACTTACCCCGTTTCAAATGGGTTCCTCCCGAACACCCAATTGCCGCATTAAGACCAGCCTACGCCTTATCCCACTCACTCGCTCGAGCTGAGTGTTATGATATGGGACTAGGGCTCACCCTTTCAGGCTGAGTCTCATGTCGACCCACTCCTTAGGCCATCAATCTAGTGGTCTTGGTTTCGTAACTTCTCTCTCTCGCAAGCAGAAAATACATGAGTGAACTTGTATTTGCAACTACAAATCCATTAGATTCAACCACAACTACTAGACGAACTTACCATTAAACTACATTTAAACTGTCAGCAAGCAAGACCCACCAATTATCTTAATCCATATTCGCTAAATCACACACCAAGAATTGGCGGTTTTTAGCCACAGATCTAGAGATTAGAAATTTATACCTTCAATGATGTTGAAATCGAATGGGTATGAAGATTTAAGTCTCAACCTACGCAAAGAGTGGTGAATCCAAGAGACACACTTCCAAATTGAAAAACATGAAAACCCTCTTGAACCTAGAGTACAAAAATATCCCAAATTTTTTGTCTCAACTTGATAATGTAAAAACTAAGCAAAAATGTAAAACTAACTCCTGTAGAATAAAAACTAAAGTAGTATTTATAGTTTTCAGAAAATGTGCTGCGAAGGATCTATTGGCGACGTTGGTGAGAATCATTGATGCATTCGGCGATCCTCCCTTTGGTCTACTTCGTTGCCTTTCATCATTTGCCTTGAGCATCTTTGTGTCCTGGATAATTTAGTGATGTAGCACTGCTTCGCAGAGGCGTTCCGCGATTCCCCGATTGCTCTTCTTCATCGGTGATTTTCTCCTTTTCTTCAGGGCTCAGTACACTGGAACAAAAGGTGAATATGCAATCTATTGGCGGTTCGCCGAAGGTGTTCGGCGATTCGCAGACCTTCTTTTCTTCATTCTTTCAGCTTCTTTTTGCTCCATTTTGCTAAGTGGTATCCATGCCTTGCCTCAAACTTCAAATACCTGAAACTTAAAGGTTTTCATCAGATATTGAGATAAAATAAGCATTTGAGGACACAATTTCTATTAAAATAAAGCCCTAAATGAGTCCAATTTGTGGACTCATCAGAGACCTGCTTCTACCGGCCTATTCCTCTTCCATTGAGTGAACCACACTTGGGCCACATCCTTCAATTAGTAGGTGGCTAGCTGCACTTTCTCTATAGAAGTCACCCTGATAGCATCAATTATCTTGTAGACCTCTTCCACAAACACTTAAGGATCTTCTCCCACTTTAGAACCAAACAACCTACGAGGGTTCATTCTTGTAATATCTCTCAACCTTGAAGCCATGGTCTTCACATTAGGATTCACACGGGGCCCAACATCTCTATTGGCTTGAGCTTGAGTTATCACGGCGTGAGCCTGAACTGGCATAACTTGGGTCAATGTTTGCAAAACCGACCTAATCTCCACATCTATCATAACCGGAGGATCAACCGGAGCTTGCTCATTTTGAGGAGCTTTGTTGCCTTGAGGAATTCCTTGATTCACATTCTCCTCTACCTCCCTTCTAGCATTCTCCCTTCATGTATTCATTTCCTGAAGATACAAGAGAAGGGTTAGGAAAAGGATTTCATAGAGTTAAAACTCTAGGACGGTATCTGATCGTCTTCGAGCCGCCAACTTTCGTTCTTGATTAATGAAAACTCCAAGGCACGACTAAAGAGTAATGAAAAAAAGTGTAATTTCCTAAACATCTTATAGCCTCTTATTAATAAATGTGGCGCACTTCACACTCATGAACAAGACTCTACTAGACGTGGTTAATGAGACATCAACCTAGAATCATTCTACACCTTGTGCTCTGATACCAATTTTGTCACAACCCAGGGGTATCCCCTAAATGTAACACGACATACTCGAACCGAAAAGGGTCTCATACAAGACCTTAGCATATAATAAACATAAGTAATAGAAATGGTGCGGAATTTAAAACTTTTTACAATCGAAGTCTTTTCATAAAATCAAAATAGAGGTCTAGACATTTTCTCAATAACCCTCTAATACAATCGAGAATCAATAAGGGTCACAACCCTTTTCAACATAGTCTCAAAAGAGAAAGTACAAAAGAAACTATAAAAGAACAAATCTCGTCCCCGAACCATGAGGACTCACCAAAAGCGTGGAGAATAGTCAATCCATGCTTTGATCAAGAAGGAAGAACACCTAAAAAACCAAGCCCTACACTTATGGAAAATATAGAAAAAAATGGGTTAGCACAAAAATGTACTAAGTATGGAAGCCATGCATAAAAATCCTTAAAACATGCAAAAAGGGACAATTTAGTTGAAACCATACTCTTTATCAACTTTAAGAGTCATCGTGCACATTTAGTGTAAATACATAAGTCAAACCATTTCATAAACAACCTTAAGCTATACTTTTGCAATGCGTAGACAAGATCACATAATCCTATCTAATACTAAGTACCACTTTAGGCCACCATAATCATGTAAATCATACCTTGACCTCATCCATAGCCAACACTCATAGACAAGTAAACATTTATGTGGATAGCTTGCAATAAGTAAAGTCACTCTTCGCAACGATCCATATCATACATGCATAAATTAATATATCTTCATAGCATAAGGAACCACAACATAACCCCTTTATAAGTCTACTTGTACAATGTATAAGTGAAGTCAAATACCCCCACTCACACTAAGTAAAGCTCATTAAGAAGTCATAAGTATAGTTCATGTTCATGTTCATGGATCATATCAAACATGCATTAACTCATAAAACATCATGTCATAAAAGAAACATACTACAACCCCTCTCAAAGCCTATTGTGCAATGCAGAAATGAAGTCTCATACCCCAATTCATACTAAGTAGAGCCTCTTGAGGAACCATAGCACATAGGTCATGTTCTTCTTCATAGTTCATAATTCTTATTCTTGTTCATTTCATAGTTTATGTTCTTATCATGTAGGGAAATAGACTTAACCGACATAGACAATGTGAGCTGTATGGAATCCGGTGTCATGCCCCCACACCAAAAAGAGGTGTCCAACTTGCCTAAGGTAGAACTAGTTTGTTAGCTTAGGTGGATCCACTAGATAAAGACCTATGTGGGCACATAGTTATGGGATAAGAAGATTTCAACTATAAACCCAGACTAACTGAGGTAAAAGGTTTCCATCTCATCAAAAAACTTTTTTGGGAACCCGAAATAACTGGGCATAAAACGAACCCAATGGTAAAAGGCTTCCATCTCATATTCGTATCCACTCGGTGCTAAGTATAATTCAATTTAAAATTCATGTTAAGTCTTTACCTAAGTTCATGTTCATGAAAGAATGCCCTAGCACTCAAACCAACATGGTATCATGATAGCTCATAAATCATTAGGTGAGAATGGCCTTTCAACCTTAGAATCATCAATATGTGAGTAAACATTTCACATCATGTTCATGGTGTGTTCATGAGAATAACGTTTCAATCAACACAACAACATTATCATAGTCATAGACATTTCATGCTTAATCATGTGTAAGGTTATGGGGAGAATGATCTTTCAAAAATACCACAATTACACAATAGTCATAGGATGTTCACCTTCTAAGTGACTCATAAGCTAATACACAATTCTTATCAACATGTACAAACCCTCATAATTTACCCTTCAAGGTTATGAATCAAACTCAACCCAAACATTTCGAATTACTACATTAGATAGGGGAATATCATGATTCAATAACTCAATCAATATAGACATAATCAATTGACATGCTTATATAATCAATCAACCCACATCATAAATACACTGTTTAGTATCATGGGGGATTCATGGGTTCATGGGGGGATTTCATCAAAAATCAATAATAAACCATCAATTCAATCATAATTCATTATAAATAAACCATTGAAAACGTTTTGAAAGAGAACACATGACTTAGATTGAAACCGTAGCTTTTGGGGGAAATTGAAAGCTTTGAAATCAACTTTTGAAGGGACTCTATGGGTGGAAATTACCCATAGATGAAAAGCCACCATACCTCATGAATATTCCTCATGAAATTGAGTGGAAAATTTTAGTTCTTGATTCCTAGACCTTGACTTCTTCTTGTTCAATGGAGGTTTTAGAGAGATAAATATTGGAGACGGGAGTCGGTTATGATTTTGAGTCTTGTGTGTTATGAAGTAAAATGGGCTATTTAATGGTTTAAAAATATGTATATAAGTCTAATTAAACAATATAAACCGTCCATATACTAAAATAATTAAAATAGAAATTACCTAAGTTGACTTGCTTTAGGCCGAATCTGATGTAGCATTGCAGATCCCATCCACGACCCCCACCCACAGGTAGTGGATGGACCCACGAACCATAGTGGTCACTCGTGAGTTGGGGTCTGCAGCTCCTCATCTTGGCAAACCCCGGCCCTCACTGACGACATCTCACCCATAGAGTGTGGGTGGGTCCACGAACCATAATGTAGGTTTGTAGATCAGACAGAGATTTTGGCAAAGCAAGGGGAGGTCCAGCCTTCACCCACGACCCCCATCTACGGGGCGTGGGTCCACTCACGGCTCATTGGTACCCATTACGTGGATAGGCTACCTTGTTGACAGCTTTTTAGGCTGTCTCAAGATCCTCCTCAAGGACCCTTGGTTGGTCCTTGGGGGGTCATGCCTTGACGTTTAAACCCAAAAACACCTATATTAATTACCGAAGGTCATTATACGATTCTAAACTTTTTTATTAAACCCCATTTAGTCTACTAGATCAGTCATTAGGCTCTAGCTTAGTTACTAGTTTCCGGAGTGTTACACAAATGGATTTGAGAAACGTACGACTTTGAATAAGTTCCTTATGAAACCGTCCTACTGACATGGCTTCATAGACAACCAAGGTCACTTGAACTCAATGCTTAGATACCTAGTTTGTCATGCATAGAGCCTACACCTTGGCTGTGGTCGACACTCGAGAATCATTGCTGGTCCCTAAGCAAACCCTTGGCCATATTGACTACTTAGCTCTAGACTTACTCAAGAGATAAAAGTTTAAAAGAATAAATATTTGAAAATTTAAACTCAAAAAAAATACTTAATTCAAACTGCCTGGAAAATACTCGACAATACAAGTATAATAGTTTCAAAAAAACATCTTAAGGAAAGGTACATACTGAAAGATTCCTCAACTCTATCTATATATGAAGATTCTAATGTTTTATATGAAGCCTATAATGTTTAAGATAGGTGTCGGGATAAGACCCACGACGCCTAAAAACAACTAAACTGAAAGTAAATGTGAAGTCCTCCAGAATACAAGGAGGCTCACCAAAAGCTAGTTGGAGTGTAGAGTGATCTCAGTGATGTTCTTTTTGATGATCCTAAACAGTTGTATCTGCATCATAAAAGGATGCAAGTCTAATGACATCGCTACATCGAATGTATGAGTATGTAATATGGCCGAATAAATAAATACTGAACTAAATAATTGAAATAGATAAAACACACTACAAAAGGAACCCCAATTACCAACAAAAAAATTCGTTGGTAAATTAATCAAATTGGTTGGCAAATTGAGTTACCAACCAAATGACAACTTGTATTAATTCGTTGCTAAAAGGCTTGTCGGTAAATATTACCAACCGATTTTAATTTGTTGGTAAACTTACCAACCAAAAATCAGTTGGTAAACACCCAAAGATGCTGTTAAAATTTTTTGAAACATGAACCTGAAATTTCCGTTGGTAAATTCACCAACTAATTTTTGGTTATTATATCGTTAGTACCTTTACTAACAAATTGAAAAAGAGTTAGTAAATATGTTTCTTCATTATTCAATTCCGTTGGTAATTACAGTAACAAATGTTATGTTGGTAATTCATCAATAACTTTTAAATAATTTTTTTTTGGTTTCCCATCCGGTGTCTGGTACACACATTGGAGCCCGACTAAATCCGGATTCACGCCGGGAAGTCCCACATTGGGGGGTAAAGCACTTCCTAACAAAGGCAACTGCGTACCTAAGGAGAATCGAACCTAAGACTCTTGGTTAAGGATGAAGAAGTACTTACCACTCCACCACAACTCTTGTTGGTAATAAATTTTAAATACGTTAGAATGCTTATTTGTTTTTCTAATAAATTTACTAATTGATTGTTAGTTTGTTCGTAATATATCATTAAAGTTCAATGTTAGGTTAGTAATTGATTGACAATATGTTCAAACTATTATTAACTGAATGATTATTCTATAGTAAAGTATTTATTAATTTATTGCATTTAAAATTCTAAGAGCATGAATACAAATTCAAAAATATTAATATAAATTTTATAAATCATATTTGAATGAAACAATGCGAAATCTATGATAACAAGTTAAATTAATCTCAATATGACACATCATTATATCAAAAATTTTAATTTGAACACGTTTACCAAAATTATTGACCAAATCTAAATTTTGCCCAAAACTTAAAAGTTAAAATGCCTAATAGCAGAAACTGAAAATGGGAGCCTCAAAACTTGAACCAACAATCCTACTAGATATAAAAATGACCTTCCGAAGCTAATCACGCTGACAGAATTCTCATCAGAGCAAGTTTACAAAAAATGTTAAGCAAAGTCAAATTTTGGCCAAAAGTTAAAAGTTAAAATGCCTAACGGTACAAACTGAATATGAAAACCTCAAAATCCAAACCAACCATCCTATAAGACGAAAAATGACCTTCCATATCTAACCGCGCTGACGAAATTCAAATTTGAGCATGTTTCTCAAAAAAATTGACCCAATTCAAATTTTAGCCAAAAGTTAAAAGTTAAAACGCTTAACGACACAAATTGAAAATAAAAGTCTCAAACCCAGAACCAACCATCCTAAGAGACCAAAACTGAACTTATATGGCTAACCCCGATGATAAAATTTTAATTCGAGCACGATTACCAAAAATATTGACTAATGTGAAATTTTTTCCAAAACTTAAAAGTTAAAATGCCTAACGGCACAAACTAAAAGTGGAAGCCTCAAAACCCGAACCCTCTATCTTATTACCTCAGAAATGACCTTCCTCATCTAACTGCATCACGAAATTCTCATCTGAGCGCACTTATCAAATATATTGACCGAACTTAAATTTTGGCCAAAATTTATAAGTTAAAACACCTAACGGCACACACTAAAAATGAAAACCTCAAAACCAAAACTAACCATCCTATTAGATAAAAAATGACCTTCGGAGTTAATCATGCTGACGGAATTCTCATCTGAGCAGGTTCACAAAATATTGACCAAAGTCAATTTTGGCCAAAACATAAGATTTAAAACACCTAACAACACAAATAAAAAATGAAGCCTCAAAACTGGAACCAACCTCCTGTTAGATAAAAAAATGACCTTTCGAAGCTAATGACACTGACAGAGTTCTAATCTAAGCACTTTTACCAAAAATATTGACCAAAGTCAAGTTTTGGCTAAAATTTAAAAGCTAAAACGCCTAACGACACAAACTGAATATGAAAGCTTCAACACTAGACACTGATTTACCAAAAAATTTAACTTCAATTGGTAAATTTAACAACTATTCAAATATAAGTTAGTAATTAATAATTTACCAATAAATTTTATCTCAGTTGGTAATAGTTACTATTCAACCAGACATTCATATATAATATTAACAACTAATAATTAATATGTTGGTAAATTTTTACCAGTGGATTAATGATCGGTTGATATATTACCAACTATTTTAATGATGTTAGTAATTTACTAACTACAATCTTTATTCGTCGGCAAAATTTCCAACTAATTGGATATTGGGTGGCAAGTTTACCAACAAATTACATTTCGTTTCTAATTTACCAACACATTTATATTTGGTTTACAAATTTAGCAACACAATCTTGTCGTTGGTAAATGTTTGGTTAGTAATTCATTGGTAATATGTTAAAAAATTATATAAACAATTTTTTTGTCATATTTACCAACCGATATATACTTTGTTTGTAATATTACCCTCAAAACGTGTGCATTAGTAATATTTCAGTTGGTAATCCATTGATCTCAATGCTTACATACCAAGTTTGTCATTCCCCAAGCCTACACCCTGGTTGTTGTCGACACTCGAGAATCATTGCTAGTCCCTAAGCGAACCCTTGGCCATACTAACTACTTAGTGGTAGACTTACTCAATCGATAAATGCCTAAAAGAATAAATATTTGAACATTTAAACTAAAAAAAAATACTCAACTCAAAATGCCTGTAAAATACTCACCAATACAAGTATAATAGTTTGGAAAAAAACATCTCAAGGAAAAGTATTTACTGAAAGACTCCTCAACTCTATCTATATATGAAGCCTCTAATGTTTAAGATAGGTGTTAGGACAAGACCCACGACACCTAAAAACAACTAAACTGAAAGTAAATTTGAAGTCCTCCAGAATACATAGAGGCTCACCAAAAGCTAATTTGAGTGTAGAGTGATCTCAGCGATGCACCTTTTGATGATCCTAAACACCTGTACCTGCATCATAAAAGGATGAAAGTCGAATGACATCACTACATCGAATGTACGAGTATGTAATATGGCAGAATAAACAAATACCCAACTGAATGACTGAAATAGATAAAACATAAAATCAACGTAATGTAAAGGATTAAGAAAATGAAATCATTTAAATTGTACAATAATACTTACTCAACTCTAAACCTCAACATAATAAGTGATATGCAAAAATACACTTTAACTTTATTGGAAGATTCTCCAACCGAAGACTATCACTATGAGCTAAGGGATGATACAACGTCTAATCCACGTTGCCTGAACTGTCCTATATAATGCTAGGATATAGAATACCTCAACAAAGTGTATCCACTAAGCTATACCCGAAGGCACTAATGATTCATCTAAAAAGTATGATCTTGTATTCATGTGGGCAAGACATAGTTTATGAGGGTTGTGAGTTGTCTTAACTCTAACCCATATCGGTGCTCAATACTATTCTTAATAATATATACTTCTACTCAAATGTATAAAAATATTAGTTTTTCTCTAGTTTCAAATAATTGCTCAAATTATCCTCGGAAAAGAGGTAACTGCTTCAAACTGTCTCTAAAAGCCATAATTCATTTAGAAAACGAGGTTTCTATTTGGTTAATGTTAGAATATATGCTGGATTGAGATAATTACTCAAAAAGGGCCTCTTTAATAGATAACTGCTCTGTACTTAATCTTCCTAAAAACCTTCTAACTTTTCTCGAAAAGTCTACTTTTTTTCTTCACATAAAAATGTAACATTTGGGTAATATTTAGTTCCCTATACTCTTTTTCAAATTGTTCTTTAGATCCTCAAAACTCAATCTAAACAATAATATTTTTCTTAAAATATCCTTAATATGAATTCATTGAATACTCAAAATATGGTTCATGCTGAAACATAGTCATGAACAATCAACTCAATAATTACATTTTCCATTGTTTGACAATTCAATGATTTGGAATAGGAATTCAATAATCAACAACTCAAGTTGTAAAACCTCCTATCCTAGATAGACCAGAATGCAGATTCTAGAAGTTGCAGATGCCACCGATGGGTACCATCGATAGATCATAGGTGGGGTCCGTGGATGGCCATCTGCAGCCCCTCCCAAGAAAGCCCAGAAAAAAATTGGCTAAGGGTAGACCCATGCCAGGACCTATAGACCGTAGGTCAGACCACGGTCCGTGATCCAAGGCCGTAGGTCGGACGCCAAATTTCAAGTCCTAGAACCTCATCGACGGTTGACCAGGACGGACTGTGGGTCAGTCCACAGACTTTTGGTCAGTTTTGTCGATGGCCCCGACAACTTTTAAGTCAAGGATCGTTTGGTCTTTTCCTCTTACATTGGACCCCTAAACTACATAGTTTTGGTCAGTTTAAGCGTAGCAACTTAATTAGAATTTACCCTAGTCAACACATTCTCCAAAAATTCATTAAGTTGAATGAAAGAAGGAGAAAGAGTCGACAAACACTCTACAAGAATGAAACAAGGTTTTCTTTAGTTTTTGCCTTGAAATCAAAAGATTTCTCCGTGGAATTCGTCAGAACGTATGTGAGATTTCACTAGTGTGTTCCTTTAACCCATTAGGTCTGTAGAATTCAATTAGATTTTTTATTCTCTATACCATGTTAGACCTATGACTTCTAGAAGTTTAGAATTTAAGTTGTGATTCAACTGTTAGACTGATCCAAATAAGATTATCATGCTTTCGTGGAATTGTCTCTTAGTTCTTGCTTGAAACTCATAACCCTAGTTGTGTAGATTCGTTTAGTTTATGAATTACACTTTCTAGGTCAGTTATTTCAAATATGCATGCCTCAGTTAAGAATGTTTCATTATTAGTACATTAATGTTAAATTTTTAGTTAGCATTCAGTATGTTGAGTTATCCAGGTGTATCACTTCGGAAAATGGTAGGTTAATCTAGAGCCTAAGCATGTGAGCTAATGTTGAGGTTCTTAGTGAGTCAACGTCAAGATTCGAGTCGTAAAATAAGTTCCCTAACTTGATACTAAGGTCCTAGAGCCTATATGTCAGGGCAAGGCTCCCACAGGGACCCCCCAAGGGCCCTTGATGAGAGCCAAGGGGCTTCTCTAAAAGCTGCCAAAAGCAGTATCATTCACGAATTGAGGACCACGAGGCGTGGACTGATTCACGCCCCATAGATGGGAGTCACGAGTCCAGCCATATCCTCCTCAAAAGTCCCCCAAAACTCCACATTCCAGCCCCATTCCACGGACGTGCAGTACGGTCCATGGACCAGCTCACGCTCCGTGGAAAGGTCTCGTGAGTTGAGACTTAGTCTCCTCACCAAGACCTCGAACAACCCCTCTCTGAACCAAACTACAGACAACCAGGATGGTCTGTGGACCCATCCACGCTCCGTGGTTTGGGGTTCGTGGATTGTGCCTGGGCAAGCCACTCCCCCTATCGCAAGAACTTTCTCTCTTTAAACTCCATTGAAGAACATAAAAGAAGCTCAAGTTTAGCGTTCAAGCTCCAAGATTTTCACTCAAATTTCATGGGAAAACATCAATCATGGTATGGGAACCTTGATTCATGGAATACTTTCCTCCATGAAGCCCTCTCTACCCAGTTTCGAAAATGGGTTTTATTGTTCAAAAACTAGGGTTTTCATTCTAGTCATCGGTTCTTCCTAAAAAACGTTTTTATTATGTTTTTTTGATGTATATTATGGATGATTTTACATTTTAATTGTGATTTTATAGTAAAACTCCCCATGAAACCATGAACTACCCCATGACCCCAATTTCATGAATTTCAATGAAGGTATTGATACAAAGTGATTTCTACTATGTATTGTGGTTATGTTAATTTGGTTATGAAACCTTGACTTATTCATGTTGATGATAGTATATCCTAAAAGTAAGTGTGAGACTTGGTTCATGACCTTGCAAGGGGTAAATTGTGAAGGATTGTTCATGATTGTTGATAGTTATTGATGAACATATGAACTCATTTGAAAGGTGAGAATCCTATGACTATTGTGTGAATTGAGGTGTTGTTGGAAGACTAATTTACCCTATCCTTACACATGTTTTATGTATAAATTGTGTAGGATTATATTGATGTTGTTGTGTTGATTGAAGGGCTAGTTTTCATGAAAACACTGAATAATGAGGTGAAAGTTACTCACCCTAAAATGATGATTCTAAGGTGAAAGGTAGTTCTCACTTAAATGAATCTATGAGCTATTTGGTGAGTTGCATTGAAGAAAGGGTAAAGTATGCCTTCACACATGTAGACACAATTCCATACTAATTATGTATAATTGAGGGGAAATGCTTAGTACCGAGTGGATATGGACAATGAGGAAAAGGCCCCTCCGCTAATGCAATAGGTTGGGTCATCTATAGTAAACTCATGAGATGGAAGCTCCTCCGCTAATGCAATAGGTTAGGTTTCTAGTAGCAATCTCCCTATCCCATAACTTTGTGCCAAACATAGGACTTAGCTAGTGGATCCACTTAGAAGCTAAATATGATTAGTTCTACCTTTGGCAAGTAAGAACGCCTTCTTTCAGTGTGGGGTTATATGACACCGGATTCCATGTAGCTCACATGGTCTATGTCGGTTATGGCTAATATTACCTAATAACAATAAGATAATGAATATGATGGGAACTATACTATGACTTCTTAATGGATTTACTTGGTAGGAGTGGGGGTGTGGGACTTCACTTTTACATTGCACAAGGAGACTTATTAGGATGTTGTGCAATGGTTTCCTTATGGTATGATAAGATATGAATAGATGACTTTCCTTATGTTTAGTTCATGTACTTGTATAATTCCTAATTTATGAATATGGATTATGGTAAGCTTGAATTATGGTAACGAATATATGGCTTCAAGGAATGCTTAGTAAGGTTGGTATTATGGGATGCCAATCATACACTGCACAAGTATTCTTAGAGGTTGCTAAGGTATTGATATTACTATGTTATGAGTGTATTGTGACAATAGCTTGTCTTCTATTTTTGAAATGCATATTGGCTTTCCAAACTTGATTAATGCATACTTCCAAGAAAAATGTCCTATTTAGCATATTTAAATGTTTTTATGCATGCTTTCGTACTTAGTACATATTTGTGCTAACCCCTTCTTTTCTTCATGCTATGAGTATAGGTCCCAGACGTTGATTAATTATTTCCTTCTTCAAAGTAAACCTTGGGTCGACTACTCCCTAAGCTTTGGTGAGTCCTCCCGTTCAAGGACAAGATGATTATTTCAGTCTTAGTTTTAGTAGTACTTTATTATGTTAAGACTTCAATTTATGTAAAGGGTTAAGTCTCTAATTTTGTACTCTTATGTTTAGATGGTTTTAATGAGACAAGTCTAGTATTTCCACAACTCTTTATATATGAAATTTGAAGTTTGACTTCTGTTTAGAAAAGTTTTAATTTTCCGCATTATTTCTTATGACATTATGTGTATGATTATGCTAAGGGCTTGTAAGTAACCCCTTCAGCGTCAATTACGCCATGTTACGTCCAGGGGGTAACCCCGGGTCGTGACACTAGTATTATAGAAATTCAGTCATAATGTGTTAATTACATAATCAATTAGAAGTAGGCTTAATACCAAGTGGACTAGGGTCAGTCATCCTCAAGTCCCAAAACTACCTGTCCTTGAGGTTGTAAGTCCCCTCTGTTTGCATCAGTTTTAGTGATCATGCAAGTCATGCCTCTATACATGTGGCAGTGTATATTGGGTCCTCTCGATGGGGCGTATACATCGGACTCCACATTTAGCCATTGTGGATTTATGTCGGTTATTAGTACCCCCGATAGTCAGATTCTATTGCATTGACAAGGATATCAATTGCAGTTTAGTATTCAGATTCAATATGTTATAAACTTGGTCATTGCATTCAGTTAGTTCACGTTCAGTATTTTCAGTACACTACCATCTTAATCTTATATCATTTCTCACTATGCTTTGTTTAGTTATGTATAGTGTTCATCTCTATTCTATCCTTCATGCTCAATACCTTTCAAGTACTAATGCATACTCTGCTCTTCATCTTCTTGTGATGTAGGTTCAGGACCTCAACTTTCATATCTCACATAGATCGGTTCCCGATCTCCATTTCAGGAGCATTAGTTATGAGTCCTCATTCTTCGAGGATTATTGATATGATTATCTTTCTACTTTCAGTCTTTAGTTTCAGTTTTAGCTAGATCAAGTTGGGGCATGTCCCAACATTTCTAGTAAGTTAGAGGCTTTGTTTCAGACATAGTTAGATTCAGTTTTAGCTATGTAGTTTTATATTTCAGTTGTAATTAAAACTCTTATTCATTATTATATATTCATATTTAGAATATGTATTCCCCATCATTTCAGTTTATCTCATGTTTAAGCTTTCGCACATTATGACTATTATGTTGAAAATCATTAAGTATGCTTATGATATGCCAACAAGGTTAGCTTTGGGTCGCTCGTGATCCTAGGTCCCGTGTTCGCGCCCTAAGGGTAGCTTTGCGGCGTGACACTAGAATTCATAACTCAATATCAACTCATCTAAAGAATACTAAAATCTAAGGATAGAACCCTAGAACACTCTTTTACTTATTTGAATGTAGATGTAGGGTGTGGGGACGAACTAGTCCAGCACTATGTATAGCCTTACATACCTAGAAAGAACAAAGTTCCCGGTATAATATATGAAATTTGAAGAACATTTGAAAACCCTAACATTTCTCCTCTTAAATCCATGCTCCAAGTCTTTCAAGTGTTAAGAATGTAAAATAATATTTTAAGATGGGTTAAACCCTTAATGAGGTGAAAAAGGGTTGTGGTTTTGGCTTAGAAGGGGTTTCAAATGACTAAACTGGCCTTCTTAACATTGGTGAAATGTAACACCTCAGATTTAGAAAGAGGTAGAATTTACAGCTTTTGAAAGAATTAGGTGCCAGTCTGACGAAGCCACCCATAGACCGTAGTACGAGAGACAGACCCTAGGTTTGGTCTGTGGTTGGTCAGTTCTGTTTTCAAAATTTTTAAGTTTTCTGTAATTTTCAACAGTTCACCAAGACGGTCTAATGCATTGATAGGTTTTGCAGGTGGGTCCCGTTATAGAGATCTAGAGATTTTGGTCTCTGAACCCATCGACAGTGGACTAGGACTGCCTGTAGGTCCCCACTGTCGTGAGTGTTGGTAGTTATTTCTACAAGATTTTTTGGTCTTTTACTAATTATTCTAGCCTAATACTATGTCGATTTACCCTTACCTAGATGTCCTATATAATTGTTTTAACCCCAAAATTTCTCCAATTAAAATCATTCTCTCAAATTCCTAAAAGAATAACAAGTCTTCCTCTATAATATTTCTCTATCTAGAAGTTGAAGAAGAAAGCTAGGGTTGACAAGTCAAGTCTCCAGTTCCATCATTGAAGTAAAGCTTTTGGCATTTAGGTATGATAGTCTTCATTTATGGATCTCTTTTCTCCATGAAGTCTCAAAATTATCCAATTTTAAAAGCTAGAATTCCCTAATTGAGTTAGGGTTTTCTTCCATGTCATGGGTTCTTTTAAATATTAATTTATTTGTTTGTTTTATGATCTATCAAAGATAATAGCATGATTTTAAGATGAATCCCCATGAAACCATTCTTAACCCATGTTTTCTAGATTATGATGATTGAAGGTGGGTTTTAAATTATGAAAGGAGAATTATGGAATTATGCATGTTCTTATGAAATTAATGAATTATGATGAAAGTTTCGTTGAGAGTAGAGCATAGATGATGACGTTGTTGTTAATTGTTGTGAAAGGATTACTCACATAATTACTTTATGCATAAATGTGAAAGGTTTTCTTATATAAAGGATTCTATGGTTGAAAAGTCTGCTCACCTAAAATGAATCAAAGTTAAAAAGCTATTCTAATGAAAACTAGCTTGGATTGGTACTCTAAATGGTACCTTTCCATGTATAACTTATGACTTAACTTGGATTGGAAACATGATGTGCCCTTCCATGGATGAAAACGACAAGTTAAGAAAATGAATATTCTGTAGGATTTATGCTTAGCACCGAGAAGATATTGAGATGGAAGATATTTCATAACTAGTGCATTCTTGTACTAACACATACTCTTGCCTACATTGTTTCCCCAATGTAGAGTCCGTTGTTACAGGTTCTCATTCTCGTGGCTATGAGTCACCTTCAACTTTTACATAGTAGTGGTGAGTCCTCATGATCCGAGGACCAAGATGTTATCCAGTTTTCAGTCTTTACTTTTTTAGTTTTCGGTCTTGATGTACATGTTGCGTCTCGATTACTCTTACGTACTAGATGGCTTTGAGATGATGTTTAGACTTCCGCTTCAATGTATAAACTCTTTTATGTTGGAAATGTCTTTAAATCTTTTATATTTCCATTATCTTGTATGAAGAGAGTTGAGCAGCTTAAATGGGGCCTTTCGGGGTCGTATACGCCATGTTACGCCTAGGGGACACCTTGGATCGTGATAAACTTGGTAATCAGAGCACAAGGTTTAGAAAGGTCTTGGGAAGTCTCATAAGCGACATCTAGTAGAGTCTTGTTCATGAGTGTGAAGCGCGTCACATTTATGAATGAAAGGCTATAAGATGTTTAGGAAACTCCACTTCTTCCATTACTCTAAAGTCGTGCGATATAGTTTAACTCCATAAGGTGTCTCTCATAATTCTTACCCGATGCTCTACAAGATGTGGCTTCTCGTAGAGCATAAGCTAGAAAGAGCATAGGAGAGGATGTGGAAGGAGAAGCTCCTCCCCAGGCTTATCCACTTTCGACCAATCATTTGGCTGAGCAAGTGACTAATGCTGAGTTTAGGGCTGATTTGCAAGTATTGGATCAAGCCGTAACGGCATAAGCCAATAGGGAATTAGTGATCCTTATGAACCCAAATGTGGGTATGATGACATCTTGAGTGAGGGACTTCACTAGAATGAATCTGATACGCTCAAATTACACCTCCCTAAAGAAGTATAAGCTATCGTTGTCAAATAGAGAACCCAACTTGTAGGTTGGGGTCGATCCGATGAGGAATATGGTTTAGAGTTAAACCTAACTCACTATTATATTCATTTATTCAACTTATTTTCGAGACAGGTAAATAAAAGGGTGGTTTTATGAAATAAATAACTAATTGTTGTTTAAGTAACAAGTGAGCAAGATTTGAACTTTGTTGGTATCAATAAGAGAGAGAAACTAGGGTGTATGTGTTCCCTATAAACTCATAACGCGGTAATCCTAATATTAGGTATCCTTTCCTAGTGTATCACATGCAAATTTGGTATGATATTTATCCCTAAGTGCTTGGTCCTCCAAATAGAGAATTTCACCCCGCACTTTGGTCCGACTACGTGCGTATAATTTACTAACCCTTACCTTTACCTCAGATTAAACATCACATCAATGTATGGCTTAGTTTTCACCCTCGCACCAATTGACATTAGACTATTAGATAGTATTACACTAAATCTCTGTTGATAATTCTTTTCTTATTAACTACCTCCTAGGTCTGGCAACTAGCAACAAGGCGAGTTCTAACGTTGCCACCGTTAAAAAGACTTCTTAGCGAAAGAATTACCAATGCATTCATCAACACTATTCAAAAATTACTTAGTTATTATTCATACGTTGCTAATCTCACATGGTTCCCACAATCCTAGTTGTGGATTTAGTTATTCATGCTTGGAAGAACACAATTCATATTTTGATAAAAAGAATTCATTCTCTTACGTTTAGAGTAGAAGAAACACGAAATCTCCAATTGAATTTAAAAGCCAAAATCTTTATAAACCGAAATCCGGAAATCAAATTTCTAAAGTTGCAAGTTAATTCCCAAAGAAAATACGAAGAACTAAAATTAAACAGTAATGTCTAAACCCAAAAAATGAGGTTTACATACCCTATTTATAGAATAACATGTCCTAAACAAAAAGGAAACAAAAGGAAATAAACTTTTCTGTACGCGGCTTTGATTGATGACTTAGACCTACGGACCGTGGGTCGACCTACGATCCGTAGGTCCCTCCTGTTGGTCAACACTTAGACTTTTTCCTATAGAGGATGGAACCTTCACTCTCGGATAAAATTGACGGACGTGTAGAACGGACTGTAGATTGACCTATCGTCCATGGGTCCTCTTCCGTGGCTTCATACTTAGGAATTTCATCAGGTACTAGAACTTCAACTTCTCTGAATCATTCAACGGATGTGTAGGACAGCCTGTGGGTCGTTTTACAATCCTTCACTAGAATCTGTAGTTCCACACTTGGTCAGACTTCCCTGGTTCTCCATCTATGCCACCCATAGACAGACCGTGACTGGACCTACGGTTCTTAGGTCACCTCCGTGGGTGGCTCCTTCTGCAGATTTTCAGTTGTCCTCTCACACTTCCATGTCCAAGCCTATTTCGTGCAAAATGTAACACAAAAACATTAATTCCTAATACAATATGGACCTACACACACACAACTTTTAATTGAAATGAATCAAAAATACCGTAAACTCACAGTATATCAACACACTAACTTAAACTCATTGTTTGTCCTCAAGCGACACACTAAACTCTAAACGGCACTTATGTAAAAGTAGACATACAAACTCAAGAAATCATGTGGCTATATCAATCCATTCAATTTTATCTTAGACTCAACAAGCCAACCTATGCGGACTAAGATATGACAAAGATCGACCAATATACACCCCAACATACACTTTTCACAATCACCAAGGTACCAACTTTAGGACATTGTAACTAGTGCCCTCACTTCGAAAAAAATCCTTTTCACACAGAAGATATGAATTTTGAGCTTTAGGATTCATTCAACATTCACTCTCAAAAGTGAGTTCAAGTATAGTTAGTGCTCAAAACCATAGGCTTGCCCTTATTTTCACTACATATAGTCTCCAAACTAGTTGCTAGGATCACTATAGGACTTTCTTAGCTTGTAGTGTAGGCTCAGGGCCAAGTGTGATACATTTGGGTACTTTTTTGTGAATTTCTGCCCTCCTTGACATTATATTGTCTTTTTACCTCTTTTCTCAACCTATTCTAGACATCCTTTCATTTAACTTCTTTTCCCTTGACTTTTTTCAGCATGGATGTGACTTTTGACTTTGCGACTCTTATTTTTTACTTTTTTCTTTTTTGTTTCACTTTATTTCTTTCAGCACTTTTATTTATCATCTTTTTGCTTCTTTTGCACAAAGTCACATCCTCTTCAATCCTTTCTTTTTCTCATTTCAACATAAAACTCTTTTCATACCTTTTTTCTTTCGGTTTCATCTTTCATAGCCACCCTCAACTTATGAATGCATTAGTTGAGGTGCACAATATCCGATGTCGGACCAAGGCCAAAATTAAGGTAATGTTGACTTAGCCACCCTCACCTTAGGCTTTTGGCCTAAGTCAAGGGGCACATGTCCAATGAGGGACCAGGGCCAAGATAATTATTTAAGGGAAGGTGAGTTAGGTGAATCAAAAGAAATGGTCTATTTAAGGCTCAAATAATTGGATCAAATGGAACATTGATTTAATTTGGTTGGATCATGTTAAGCCTAAGTGGACTAATTTGAACAAGGCCTATAATCACTTCCTAACTTCTATCCTAGATAATCTTAGCAGGACCAACGGGAGAAGTTCTTGATTGGCACAAACTGTCTGAACATTCGACTTTCTCACACACTCATGGCATATTGTTTCATTATCAGATTATCAGATTACACAGTTCAAGTTTTAGCTTAAGTCAAAAGGTCAAATTGGTTCCTTATCATGTAACATTGAGATCCAACCCATTCAACTCATCAAGATTATCGATCTAGCACAATTCACATATTTTCAGACATAAATAATTTTTTTCATGCTTTTTATGCCATCATGCTTTCATTTTTCTACTTACTCCTACACATACATTCTTAAAAATGCCGGTTCAACAGAAATTAAAATAGTATCTTAGGGGAAAAGAACACAGGCAAGAACACCCGAAGAGAGGATTATCAGTTTGGTTACTCAGACTTCACCTATCACTCACAATCCATTTACCCTACCCCCAACAAAATACAGTGTGATTGTCCCCAATGCACCTCAAAAAAAGTAAAAGATCGGGTGAAGAAAACCTGTGGCGCATAAGAGCCGAAGACTTCTCAACAAGCGGGTGGATCTGGTTTCCCACAGCCCGCTAGATCAAGGCTCAAGTCACCATCAGTAGTGCCCGCATCTACCATCTCAGCACCTTCAATAGTGCTATAATCAAATCTAATCGCACCATTCGTAGTGCTCACACCACTAGAGGCACCAACACCTATCTCTCTGGCTCTTTGATGTCTCACCTCCTCATCAACAATGGATGCCCTCTGCGCCCCCTCAGTCTCTTGGCACTACCTCTTGCTAACTCTCCTAAGCCTCAGTATCGTCAGAAGTACGATCAGAGCGTGGGTGCTTCCTTTTATGATGGGAAGAATCTGGTGGCGACATACCCTCTCCGAAAAGGCCACTCAACACAGTATCATCAACTAATGCCGTGGGGGCAGACTCGGGATCAATCTATAAGAGAGTAAGAAGTACACTGATATCAGCATATAGGCATTCTATCTCCTTCTGGAGATTGGTCACATCAACAGTTTGGGTTGGCCTCTCTAGGACTCTCAATTCAAAGGCATCCAGGTGCTTATGAACGGCCTGGACCCTCTTGTCTATCATGTGCTCCATCTACTGCTCAAGCCTAGTTTCGGACTCTGCTATTGTACATTGCATCCAAGGTCTCACATGTTGAAATAGGGTAGCCATTTGGGCCTCCAGCTTTTGGACATGGGCTAGAGGCACGGCAACAAACCCTGAGGAAGGAGTGGCTCTAGAGGTGCTAGGGACCTGACTGGCGGCTGGTATGGGGAAGCCGGGGCGTCCTCTGTAGTGGCTGGTGGGGTGGGATCATCACATGCATCTTCTCCACATCTACTACAAGGTCAGCTCTCAATGGTGGCACTTCAACCTGCGGCTCCCTGCGAGGTGTAGCTACATTTACCTTATCCCCAATCAGGCCAATATGTAGGGTCTTGGTTGCCTGAAGTAACCGGTCACAGTGCCAAACTGGTAATCCAGCATCCCTGCAAAGCTGGAAGATGATGAATGCGAAAGGTAGGGTGGTGGTGACCTTGAAGGCCCTTTCATGTATCTCCGCAATCAGCATGTGGGCAAAGCTGACCTCTAACCTAGCAACGAGGGCAGCAACCATAACTACTTTATCCCATGTGAGCACATTATCTACCTGAGTAGGGGACATTCAGTTCTACACCAGTAACCTGACGAATTTGGCAGCAAAAGTCAAGGTGGCCTTCTTTATACCCAAGCTCGGGGTGTGGACCCACTCGACACGCTCTTCGTCTGTGTCAAGATGACGGGCTAAGCAGGGCAAAAAATACTCCCTCTTATCGTAATTCCTCTGAAATACCCCACTCTGAACGATGCCCATGTGATATTCAAACTCAGTCGTGTTGATAGGTAGGGTGTGCCCTGGACTGTAGAGGAAGCTGTGGAGAGTAGGAGATCTCATATATGTCGACTGAAAACCCATGCATTAGTGTAGCCGCAAGTGGAGACTGGGCAGTGGACTTGGCCTATATTTTGATCGATCCTCTGGGGGTGGCGGCTTAGGAACCATAAATCTCCCTAACTATCTCCTAACTGAAGAACCCTGGGCTATGGGCCATCCATTCGCACCTATGCTTCTTGAAGAGATCGTGGATGGCGGGCGCGTATGGAGGCTGCCTGTGAGACCCTAGAGCTCTTCGATGACTTGTTGAGCCATTTTCTCCTTCTCATTCAGCATGTGGGAGTCTCTATAAATCTGAAACTGGACACTTACACACCATCAATTGGGCTCTTTATCAAATAGAGGAGGATCAGTGTTTGGGCGCACTGGGATATTACCCGCATTGTCAGCCTCAAAAGATGAGGCGTTGATACCATTAGAACTAAAGTTGTAGACAGAGCCAGTGCCGGATGCGGACTCAGATCCAGCCGGGGAACCTATCGGTGTATCCCCGTCATCAGACTGGGGGTAGTGACCACGTCGGCTTGCACCTGCCGGGCTTGGTTCCGTGTAGTGCGTGATGCAGTGGGAGATGTCCTGGTAGGAGGTGGGACATAATCTTCTTCCTCATCCTCATCGATCAGCTGAAAAAAAGGTGCCACAGATTTTGATTGCCTTTCGCTGTGTATGTTGGAGCTTGCTTGGGGACATAGTACCTGTAGAAGCTCATTTAGTACCAAAATAAGTTAATATAAAACTTGGAAGAATTTTAGAACAAGAAACGAATCAAAACAAAAAACAGAAAAAACTATGGGTAATAGCCGAACTGCTGACCCACACTGGGTACCTACGGTCCGTGGTTGGACCTACGGTCCGTAGGTCCCTTCTGTAGGTCAGAGTACCCAAAATTTGGGTCTCTGATGTGAGCCACGGATGTGTAGAAAGGTCCGTCGATGGAAAGACGGACCGTAGTCCACCTCCGTGGTTCAACACTTGGTGACTATTTCATGTGCAACAGACCCACGGACCCGACCTACGGTCCGTGGGTTGACATACCGTCTGTGGACGGGGTCTCGTGGGTCAGGTCTATGCGAGGTTTCAGACATGCTTTATTTTTACTCATTATTTCAACAACTCAATTAATTAACCTAGGTCTAATAATGTATTTCAACATAATATATGGTAGTTTGTCATCCTTAGGGTTCCGATTACCCACAATTTGACTTTTTTAACATACCGAACTCCGAACTCTAAGTCAAAACATCCTTTTAGGCCTTTTACTCTGAGTCAATTAGTTTTAATAAACTACACACTCACAAACCATCATACCAAGGGCTATTCTATCATACAATTCAACATTTAACTCTAAATTTAACAACCCTAATAACCCAAGCTCAGGTTCCAACTTTGTGACTTCTTAATACAACAATGAACAGTGAATTCAAAGTCAGGTGAAGTTGTTTACCTTTCAAGCAATTGAAGTGGGTGAGTGTCATGATGCAATAGCCTCCTTAGAACTTTTGTTATCCTTGGAAACCGAACTCGGACTGAGAAATCTTTTATGAGGGGAAAATGGGGTGATTTTACGAGAGAAGAGGAGAATTATAGGAGAGGAGAGTGATATGGGGAATTAATATGGGAGTTTTGGTATTTGGAGGGGTTAGAAACGGTCAGGACGGAATGTAGGTAGTGGGGGATGAACTTAAAATGAGAGGTTTTTATTAAAAGGGGGTCCGGGTCGGGTCTCCAGAAACCCTAATTTGGACACACGAGACCCAGTTTACGGTTCGTGGGTCGACCTACTTACCATAGGTCAGGTCCGTAGGTCACTTAACACTTAGAAAAATTTAGGACACATACCTGGGATCCAAAGAGGCCATTCATGGTCCGTGGATGGAACCACGGACCGTCGATGGGTTCCCTAGACCTCTACACAACCTTTTTCTACAGATTCAACTTTTCATCCATGCACACATAGCAACCATTCAGACTTTCTTTTTATATTTTCTAGACATTTTTTAGACACAGACCCTATTCTATATCTAGCTAACACTAATACAAAAATTAAACACATATCTAAAGAGTTACATAAATTAAAATAAACGAAGAAAACTCCTAAATCAAAAAGAAAAACCTATAGTTGGCTAGATTGTACATCTTGGGTTGCCTCCCAGGCAGCGCTTGATTTAACGTCACGCCACGATGCAGGCCCCTTGATCACTTAGACTTCATCTAGGTAATATGCCTTAATCACTTTTTGCACACTCTCCAACTGCCTCATGTAGACTTTGATCCTTTTCCCATTCACCTTGAACCTTGTTCACTCTTTGTTCGCAAGCTCGACCGCTCTATGAGGAAACACTTGAGCGACTTTGACTGGCCTGGTCCACATGGACTTGAGCTTGCAAGGAAACAAGTGCAACCTTGAGTTGAATAGAAGGACCAGATCACCCATAGAAAATTCACGCTTTTCATTCTTTTGATCATGATACTTCTTCATCTTCTCCTTGTACACGACTGAACTTTCATAAGCCTTTAGGAAAAACTCATCAAGCTCATTTATGTCATTCAAACTTTGACTCGATGCAGCACCCCAATTCAAATTCAACTTCAACTTCTTTAGCACCCACATAGCCTTATGCTTTAGCTCTACTAACAAATGGCGACTTCCTATATACAAGTTGGTAGGGGGACATACCTATGGAAAGTCTTGAATGCAGTGCGATAGGCCCATAGAGCATCATCAAGCCTCCTTTACCAATCAGTTCTATTTGCATTCACAGTCTATGCAAGGATTTGCTTTATCTCACTTTATGACACTTCAACTTGCCCAGTAGACTGCGCATAGTAAGGAGTGGCTACATTGTGACGAACTCCATATTTCTCTAGCAACATATTGAATAACTTATTACAAAAGTGGGAACCTCTATCGCTGATAATCGCCCTAGGTGTACCAAATCTGGAGAAGATACTCTTTTTCAGGAATCTGGTGAGAGATTTACCTTCATTGTTTGAAAGCGCAATTGCTTCCACCAACTTCGACACATAATCAAACACAACAAGAATATACTTCATCCCATGGGAACTCACAAATGGACCCATAAATTCAAGGCCCCACACATCGAACAACTCAATCCCCAATATTGGATTCGTAGGTAGCTCTTGCCTTTTTGAAATTCCTTTTTCTCTTTGGCAACCATCACAAGACTTGGTGAAATCATGAGCATATTGGTGGATGGTAGGCCAGTAATATCTACAATACAAGATTTTATAGGCAGTCTGAATACTACTATGATGCCCACCAATAGGCGATGAATGACAAGCCTCTAGTATATTCATCATCTCAACCTCGGGCATACATCGACGAATAATCCCATCAGCACAAATACGGAACAAGTAAGGCTGATCCCAAAAGAACTTCTTCAAATCATGCATAAACTTTTTCCTTCGGTGAGAAGACTAGTCCGACAGAACCAGATCACTTGCCAAGTAATTAGTTAAGTCTGCAAACGAAGAAATCAGATCATGAGAAGCAACCAATACATGTTCATTTGGAAAAGTATCAATAATTTCAGCCCCGTCTCCTAGCTTTAGCATAATTAATTTCAACCCCATCACCCCGGTAAGGTGAATGTGGTGGCGGATGCTCTTAGTGGAATATCGATGGGTAGCGTTTCTCATAGAGAAGCTGATAAGAAAGAGTTTCTTTGAGATGTTCATAGATTGACCCGATTGGGTGTACGACTACTTGAGTGAGCATGTTTTTGCAAAAGACCATAATTCTTGATATTCCATTTACCCGGAAGACACCAAGACGTACCGCGACTTGCGGGAGATCTATTGGTGGAATGGGATGAAGAAGGAAATTGTGAAATTTGTGCCTAAGTGTCCTAATTGTCAACAAGTGAATGCTCGGCATCAAAAGCCAGGAGGTTTATCTCAAGATATTAGCATTCCTACTTGGAAATGGGAAGATATGAATATGGACTTTATTGTTAGGTTTCCTCGCACCCGGTGACAACATTACTCGACTTGTGTTATCATAGATCGAATGATGAAATTGGCTCATTTCATTCCCATAAAGGTTTCTTATTCGGCAGAGGACTATGCCAAGTTATATTTGGAGGAAATAGTGAGGTTGAATGGAGTGATGGAGTGCCCTTATCCATTATCTCCGATCATGGTGCCCAATTAACTTCTTAGTTTTGGAAATCTTTCCAAAAGGGTCTTGGTACTCGTGGTAAACTTAGTACGGCCTTTCATCCACAAACCGGTGGGCAAGGGGAGCGTATCATCAGAACTTTGGAAGATATGTTGAGAGAATGTGTAATTGATTTCAAGGGTAATTGGGATGATCACTTGCCTTTGATTGAGTTTGCCTACAACAATAACTATCACTCAAGCATTGGAATAGCTCCATTTGAGGCCCTATATGGTAGGAGGTGTAGATCTCCAATAGGTTTGTTTGAGGTGGGTGAAGTTTCCTTAATAGGTCTCGATTTAGTAAATGAGGCTATGGAAAAAGTTCGACTCATTAGAGAAAGATTTAAAATAACTTAAAGTCGACAAAAGTCCAATGTCAATGTGATAAGAAGAGATCTTGAGTTTTAGGTAAACGATTGGGTATACTTGAAAATATCACCCATAAAGGGTGTAATGAGATTTGGGAAGAAAGGTAATCTTTGTCCCCATTAATTGGACCCATATCAGACTTTGAGGTAAATCGGCAAGGTTGATTCCTATAACTGATACACTTAAATTACACCTCTATTAAAGAAGTAAAAGGGATCGTCGTCAAATAAAGAACCCAACTTGTAGGTTGTGGTCGATCCCACGAGGAATATTGTTCAGACTTAAACTTAACTCAAAATTATATTCGTTTAGTAAAACTAATTCTGAAACAAGTAATTAAAGCGCGGGGGGGGGGGGGGGGGGTGTAAGCA